>JAVFBW010140544.1:0-10762 GCA_034783835.1 Mopalia ciliata | reverse complement strand
TCCTTCACCCATTATGCTGACATGTCTTCATATATACCCTTGAGTATGACGTAAAACCTCAATCAAACAAATGATTAGTGTGCACACATTCCATCCTCTGGCTGAGGACAGTGTACACACATCCTGTCAACAAGGGCTTAGACAGATGTCCACCCGACTTATACATAAACACCCTCAATTAAACAATTGCCTTATTTAGACAGCCTGTTAAAAGACACTTTAATGTGCAGGAAACATGTTAAAAATAGACAATTGGACACCCATTTACTTTTAAAAAAAGAAGTAAAACAAAAATTTTGGACACCGTACTTTGATTTCTGGCTAAGCCCCTGTCAGTCAGTCTGTCAT
This sequence comes from Mopalia ciliata, assembly GCA_034783835.1. Lineage (NCBI taxonomy): Eukaryota > Metazoa > Mollusca > Polyplacophora > Chitonida > Mopaliidae > Mopalia > Mopalia ciliata. Next base: position 10,414 of record JAVFBW010140544.1, on the reverse strand, counting down.
AACTTTACAACTGGAAGAACATATACTTTCCAATAAATTAAAGCTCATCACATTTTATTGGTTCGTTAGTATAGCTATTTACTTTTGGAGTGCATAACTGTCACATGAGTGAAACACCAATCTATGTATCTATTTCGTTGACAAATGAAAGATGTTAGCTTCCTATTGGGATGTGAATAAATCAGAATATCTTATTTTTACATTTAGACAAAGTCTGCAAAAAAGCCCAAAAAGGTTCCTGCATCACGGAAACGGTCGAAATCGAAAGATGAAGACGAAGAAATTGAGGTTGAGGAAGACTTTGACGAGGATTCTCCCGCCTCCACTGATAACTCTGACGATGAGGTGAGTCTTGCAGGTGTTTGCTAGGAGATGCCATCAAGATCTGCCAGTAGGATTTTGTGTAGTTCATCAATCTTTTTTGTGGTGTCTGTATCGCGTCCTGTTGTTGTCGTCCTGTATTTGGCCAGTCCTGTCTGTGTTTGTTGCCAGTGGTGTTGAGGGTGGTTTCCTTCACTCATTGGGCTGGTACGTCATCATATAAGTGAAATACCCTTGAGTACGACATTAAACCACAATCAATCAATCATTGGGCTGGTCTGTAGTCATATAAGTGAAATACCCTTAAGTACAACATTAAACCCTAATCAAACCTACAAACAAAACATATGATTCCAATAATTTTTAAAATAACCATCAACATATTGTTTGTAAAAATTTAATAATAGAATTTTTAGGTTTATAAAACTAACTTATTTGGCACTTTAGGATTTTGAAGTTGAAGACAAAACTCCTAAGCCATCAGCTAAAAGGTCACGAAATTCTACCGCCAAGTCTACGCCAAGTTCGGCTAAACGTGTAAGAGGGAAGACGAAGAAAGAGGAGTCTGATAAAAGTGGCGACGAGTCTGAAAATGCAGAAGAAGAAACGCCAAAACCCCGGAAGAAACCACAGCCTAGGAAATCAACAGACAAGAAACCAAGACCCAGACAGAGTGAGTTGTTTTATTTTTGGAGCATGCCTTGCTGTGTTTCTGTAGTCTTATGGTTGACAAGTCATAGTTTCCTTTTACATTTGGTCAGCCACTCCAAAAAATGTTGGGCCCACAGCCGTGGCTCAGTGGTAACGAGTGCGCTTCCTGAACTGAACATGCTTCGATTTATCGTTCACGGGTTCGAGTCCGCCTTTCGACCATCAGGTATATGAGCGAGTCACATGTTGTGGCTCGGGCAATCGCGGGGGGTGCTTTTTACGAGGTTTCCTCCCGGTTTTCCACCGTAATAAGGTTGTGTAGAATGTGAAGTGGACAATCTGTCGTCATATAAGTGAAATACCCTTGAGTACGACGTTAAACACCAAACAAACAAACAAACAATATTTTATTCCCTTAACCTCCGCTTAAGCTTTTCCAACCGATTTTTAAAAATCCTCGAGTAATCAAGCAGGTAAATAATGCAACAGTTTGAAGTATTGTTAATGACTGACGGAGGAAAATAATAAAGGAGACAGTCTTTCGTGTCCTGAAACATCTATATCACATATTATCGACCACGGGATGGATTTGACTCAAGGAATGTCAAAAGTCCCATTTATGTAAGTTTGGATGTTATTACGCGTAATCTATGTTTTAAATAAACAAAATAATTCGACTGATTGTCACTGAAATAAAATGTTCATTGCTCGGTTTAGCCTAAGTTTTGACAAAAAACAACTGAAGTAGATTATAGCCTAAGATCACATGTAATCCTTCATACTAGTCTTAATGTGTTCATTCCTGTTGGCGATTTGAATTAGAAACTGACTTTAACGTTAAGCAACACGAATTTTCACGGATGTGTTAGAAAGCATCCGTATCCTGTGAAGAGTACATCTAAGTAAGATTTGATAGTGAAAACACATAAAATATAATATATTCATCAAGTCATATAACAATAATGCGTAGGGACATCTCAATTGTCATATTGATTACATATTGTCAGTAAAATTATCTCATTTAGCAAAATCACAACTTAATTTGGTTTTCCCATCGATAGCTTCAGAGATTTAAACGGTTCACCAGATTTATTGATTGTTCTATAATTTGATATCTGCAAATCAACTTGTGTGTCATTTATTAGCAGCTCACACTTTGTGGCAGTCAATTTTAATGATATGTTTCGAACAGCTGCCCTGTTATATAGTTTGGACACAAATTCAGTCTTCATATTATTGACAATTGTGTATCCGATTGCTGGTGATTTACTATCTGGATATCCAATATTTGGATTTTTTGTTTTTTGATTTGGCTGGGGCTAAACTTTATATACATGTTTTCATTTTGACTTATAACACAATGATGTGTCTAGTTCTTATTCTTTCTAATATATGGTGGAAAAACGAAAGAAAACATTGTAAAAGCATAAAATTCTAGGATATGTTGGCAGCTCATCAACGGAAGACCACGGCCTCTCTTACGAAGCATAGTAACTAACGGTGGACGTAATTACCAAGACGACCCAATCCCTTCAGTACTAGACGTCATGGTAATTACGCCCGACGTAGGCTACGCATGTTTCGTAAGACAGGCCCGAGTACTTCGTCCCGCTAGCACGTCGCCACAGGAATACCTTTACTACAGTCCCTTTGTCATTTAAATCCAACCATCAAAGTTTGGATGTCACAAAGTAATCGGTTTGATCTAAGATAAAATATCAAAGATAAACGATCATTTTTTAAAATGATTTATCCTATTATACGCACGAACCAGACGAAATTAGTCCATAAGCGGCCCATGGGCAGGTTATATAATAGTGTATTGATCTCCTGAGACAACTTCATATCTTCTAGTTATTAATTTATAGTTATATAATCTATACGAGGGTTATGTCAGCCAACGTTGGCATCAAAATGTTTTAAGGAGATTTATTGACGAGTTTCATTGTATATTACCCGATAGAAACCCTCATTTGGTGTATAATATAACAAAGTTAAATCCTTATTATAAAATACCAGATTCCCCGTGAGATTCATCAGGATCTTTTAACTTGATTCGCAAAACACAATAATCTGAAACGTTTATTAATGCTCCAACAGGTAAATCATGTACAAGAATAATTATTTGCATACATTTGAAACGCAGGTGTGTTTTACACGTTTACCGTGTGCTTTCCTGTATGTTTGTGTGTAAATATGTTTTCACAAAGAACAACAGGTTTGTTTACAATAAATCTCAATTCTTGTCAGGTTCCCTTTCTCATGGGTTCCGAGGAATTCTGCACATCCTATTTTTGTTTTTATTTTTTAAAGGCTGGATGGAAATCTTCATATAAGCGAACTTACAGAGAATACGATGTTCCAAATCAATAAAAAAAAACAATTTAGATTGTCATTACCTTGGCTATCCGGGTATCCACAAGGACCTACCCAGTTCTTCTGACAATCTCCTGATCAAGTAAGTTTCACTCTTCTTATACATGTACATTTATGTGTGGAGCAATTCTTTATTGAGGGTTTGTACAAAGACACATCGTATGATCTGCGATATTTGATGTATTTCCCCTCCACTTCCGCATACTCTCAACATTATTTCTAGTTCTAATATAAAGGTAAAAATTATATTGACCCAGTAGCAATATAACAGACTATACATTATTGCTCTACAAAACATAACGATTTAACGCGATACCCAGAAGTGGAGTGGAACAGGACGTGATATAACTGTTGTAAGCGGTATTCTTTTGACTAAAACTAAACTACGTCAACATTATACAGTTGTAAAATAGTGTTTGTATCATGTGGAAAAAAGTATAGGGATAGTCAACTGCTCGTGTATTTATATTGGGCAATTTTGTTATTATTGGGAAATCGTTGGTTTGCCAATTTAGATTAATGGAGGCATTGTTTGTGATCAGCACATTGAATAAACCATCAAATCAAATTGACTCGGCTAAGTGAAATATACCAGCAAGACACATTTACTAGATTGGGTTATCCTCAATTTAATTTAGGCAAACAAAACTCTGTTAACACGAGGTCAATACATCTTCTTAGTCTTCCATTGGTAGGATTCAGTTATATTACCAAGGCTGCCACAGAATTCGGATACACACTTCATCAGGGAATTATGGGTATCTAACCATAACATGATTAAGCCATTAACATATAACTGGTAAATTGGACAAAATTTTGTAATAATATAAAGATTAAAGACAGTCAGACATGTCGTAAATATTGGGAATCCAGACACATCCTATATTTTCAAAGTCTGCTGCACAAAAGTTCCTCAATAAAATAAACTAAAGCAGTACGTACGTGTTTATCCCCAATGTAATAAAATGTCCGCTCTGTACAAAGAAATGTGCATTGCTTTAGCTCTAATATAATCAATAAAAATTCTTATTGTTTCCTTATACCAATTTTAGAATAACTTCACTGTTTCTTAATAAAAGCTTCCCTACATGTCGTTTATACCAGACGATCCTACCGAAGTCGCCTTTTTTATAACTCACTTTTATTATTTTCAAATGTGAATGATTATATATTTCGTATGTATTTGGATGTAAACAGATATATCAAGGCTTAAAAGATGGATACCGGAGCGCCAAGTAATAAAACAGACGACATTATCATATCTTATGTATAGCTTTGGCTATCCCTTTATACATAAATAACACTGATAGATTTTCTATGACTGATTTGGATATCCTTGTATACATAGATAACACTAATTGTTTTTCTATGGCTGATTTGGCTATCCTTTTATACATAAATAACACTGATAGGTTTTCTATGACTGATTTGACTATCCCTTTATACATAGATAACACTGGTAGGTTTTCTATGACTGATTTGGCTATCCCTTTATACATAAATAACACTGATAGGTTTTCTTTGACTGCTTTGGCTATCCCTTTATACACAGATAACACTGATAGGTTTTCTATGATTGATTTGGCTATCCCTTTATACATAGATAACACTGATAGGTTTTCTATGACTGATTTGGCTATCCCTTTATACATAGATAACACTGATAGGTTTTCTATGACTGATATGGCTATCCCTCTATACATATATAACACTGATAGGTTTTCTATGATATATTTGGCTATCCCTTTATACATAGATAACACTGATAGGTTTTCTATGACTGATTTGGCTATCCCTCGATACATAGATAACACTCATAAGTTCTCTATGATATCTTTGGCTATCCCTTTATACATAGATGACACTGATAGGTTTTCTATGACTGATTTGGCTATCCCTTTATACATAGGTAACACTGATAGGTTTTCTATGACTGATTTGGCTATCCCTTTATACATAGATAACACTGATATGTTTTCTATGACTGATTTGGCTATCCCTTTATACATAGATAACACTGATAGGTTTTCTATGACTGCTTTGGCTATCCCTTTATACATAGATAACACTGATAGGTTTTCTATGACTGCTTTGGCTATCCCTGTATACATAGATAACACTGATAGGTTTTGTTGGACTGATGTATTACTTCAGTAGAATCCCTATTGTAAGGTTAAGGATTGTTATGGCTGTATTTTAATGAATAAACAGACTAAGCATTCTTTGAAGTTGTAATCTTCAATCGAACACTAAATTAATACCACTTGATATGTCCGTTGTAAAAGAATTTGTGGGCACAACGAGCGCTAAGAATTTGTGTTGTTACATCGAATGTATTTGATACAATTGTTTAAAACAGTTTTTATCAGTCGTTTTTATTTGGGAAATATACTGGCACAATTTAACCGTATATGAATCGTGACTTGCATCTACTGCAGTATGGAAACAATTCACGAGCAGGCGCGGGCGTCAGCTTTAGAAGGAGACAATGGCACATGACGGCGTTGTGGTTTGCTTTATCTGTGAACACGTCTATTAATTGAAGAGATGGTTACTTTGTCAGAGACAAAATAGATGTCATATTCCATTCGCCAAGAGGGAAACAACACACGTATACGTCATCGACATAATCAAATCATTATTGGTTCATTTATATTTGTTGTCTTCTGCGTATTGTGTGCATGTTTAATGACTACTGTAAGGCTATATGATTGTTTTAAATGACCAGCCACGAAAAAAAGTCTAAGAGCTATGTAATTGAATACTAGTACATTCGGGTCTTTGAGAGGCTGTTTAATTTCATTTACCAACATGACGGTTTCCAGTAGTATGTGTCGAGAGGTCAAGAAAGTCACATCATGACAGCAAATGCCAGTCATTCGAACGGGATAAACTCCTGACGAATCTTAACACATTAAGCCCATGCAGGTCAATGAGTCAATTCCCCTGGTCATATTATCTAAAACAACGGCACAGAAATGGCCTAAATGCTCAGTTAAAGTGGCGGTTCCAAATTCAGATTGATGTGGGCTTATAGAGTAATTGAACCTCGCCGTATCACCAAATCAAATCCGACCATCTTCAATCCAGTCCATGTACAATCGCTTTTCTAAATATTGTAGGAATTGCCAGTGTCCCGACTTACTGTCAAATATTTCAGACTGTAAATGTAGGGGTAAGCGGCGATATTGAGATGTTGAAACGAAGTTCAATGTCAAAAAGCTATCAAAAGTATTTAGCGTTTGCGACATATTTAACATCATTCTCAGTGCTATATCACCTGACTGGTGACGGTAATATATCGGTATAGACACAATGTCAACATAAAACCGCCATAAAATTTTTAATTCGATTCAAATAGTCCCATATCGGACTTTTCAATTCGATTCATATAGTCCCAAAGCGTACTATGTTTTGAAAAACTGTTCACTGTTAAATATCAGAAAGAATTTATTCTGGTGACTCCTTGAAAATGTATGTATCAACAGCAGATAATTTGACAGACATAACACAACACGTAATGCAAGTTTGAATGGTATATATCATTTTTTTTTTGTTATTGAGAAAATCGGAATATGCACTCTATACTTTTAACGATGAAGAGAACTTTCCGTTAGGACAATAAGTTTATCTAAGGATCAGGAAACCGTGTATTTATCCGATTGATACTGACTAGATGACGGCTAAATCCCTACGGTACTGCAATAAAATTAACAGTGACAAGCCCCTGTGGAATTGCACCAATGGAAATAAGCACCATATGGCCGGTCTTTCTCTTCTCTCTTAGGATCTACATGAAGGTTAGTTTACATTGTGTAGACGCAAATGTGTCATGACCCTAGCAGTTTAAATAATACATAGATGGGAAACTAACTTCTTATCTCAAGTTTGCTCCCGGTGGATGTAACCAAGGCTTGTCCATAATTCTTGGGAGGTTCAGGTTGACTTAGATAAATGATCTTTGAAGTCCATAAATTCGTGTAATTTATTTTTTGAAGTCTCTAAAGGGATAAATTCATCTGACCGATTTCCTATATTATATTTATTCCCAGTAGATATGACCAAGGTTTATTGCGCATTCTAGCGAGGTTCAGTTTGAGTTTGATCAATGATCTTTGAAGTCCACAAAGTCTATCAATTCATGTAGCTTCTTTTAGAAAGTCGCCAAAGGATTACAATTGAAACCAAAACGGCCGAAATAATATGGTATTAAATTTTCCAACTACCGATCATGTGAACTTATTGACAAGATTGTTATAAAAATATCTTTTCTTGCTTGAATCAATGGTGTTGGTTAAGACAAAACTGGAAATGATAACTGTCCTTCTTACACACTCTAATAAAAATCAAGACAATATTACACCCGGAAATACAACGAACCACGTATAATATGGATAGATATATTGATTGATTGGTGTTTTACGCCGTTCTTAAGGGTATTTCACTTATATGACGGCAATATATTCCAAAAAAAAAAATGACACTAGCACAACCAAGATGTAAAGAATTTACATGATGCTGCAATGTTATTTGTCCTGCAGTGCTAAGTAAATGGCAGCATTGGTACTATTCGAACAAACTACCTTAGTCAGAGGGCCGTAAAATATGGAAGAGTACATGACACGATTACAGATACCATTAACAGGAAAGATAATAAAACTCTCAGTTGACAGAGGGATTGAGTGGCCATGGCCATTTGATGCCGAGCAGGGTGCACCGCGTGTCGGCCTGAACAAATTCCTGAACTAGGATCCGCTCTTACTAAGTCAAGACCGCCTCGCAAATATGTATCTATGTAGCTAAGGGGATCTCAAGAAAATATGGCTGGAAATTATTAAATTCTATTATCAAATAAGCAAACAGAACATGAAGGAATTGAAGGCTCTTGGAGTATATAACACAGCAGTAAAGTGTGACAAAATTAAGTTTTCTTTCTCAGCAAGAATAACAATCATAGATATGCTAAAACTAATTGATACAGATGCATACATTTTGAAATGTATGTGTAGATATTTTATTTTATTATGTCATTATTCAAGTAGGGACCAACATACATCTTTGTAAAAAAACATAATATCAATGTTTATATCAGGAAAGATTCAAACATATCCACGCAACACATAGGACCATACACACAATGTTGTTTCATGACGGTCATTAAACAGAAAATAAAGATTTCATGGTTAACGATATATGTAAGTTATCTTTACCCGACATAAAATCATATCAAAGTTTTACAATCCCCGGTATTTAAAACAAACAGCTACTTCTACGCTTTTGCCAAATACGCAAGGTGTGAATGACCAACGTATGTGCTTACATGTTTGATAAGTTGATAGTAAGTAGCTAAGATGTTGAATACGACTTAAGACGAGCAACCGATCAGTTGGCAATGAAGAGAATTTTCATTTCTGCAGATGTTGGTGACGTAATGCATAGGTAACAATAACCGAAAATGTGCATATCAGTTTTGGGGAAAGCCCTTATAGGTTAATATAAGCTTAAGCCAGATCGTATTTTCTATGAAATGTGTGTGCACAGTTACATGTCTGGCAGGATCGATCCGTTAAGAGTAATGGCTAGTGTCCAGATGATGGGTAAATTCACACCACACTTGTCGTAGGTTCAAGTTAAGAAAACTCATATTGTGCCATCGCCTTAAAGTCTACCAAACTTAACAGGATTGTGGATGTAATGCGAGCTGTATATACTAACACGCCACATATTAGTGGCCAATATATCGTTGTCTGTTGATGAAGTACATGATCGCCAAATCGGTGATGTATTGTCCCGCTGCCAGGATGACAGTTTCCTGGAAGCCAGCGGTCCGCTCAAGTCTAAGGTCAAGTTTATGTTCGGCGGGTGAAGAGCATCGCGGTGATGATTTCCTTAAAAGCCTGACAAATGTAACAGGTGATATGAGATATTGGCAAGCGTTGAAACAGACGAGTATTACTCAATAACCGATAAACTGTGTTTGCCGCTGGCAGCTTTCGTCTGATGGTATATTTGTATATAGTCTCAAGGGACACTTTGGTTAGTGGGGTGAAAATTAATACCGATAGGAATCCAGACAGCTTCATACGTTTTGGCGTATCAGTTCAATAAAATATCCATATTGAATATTAGAGTTTAATGGAGCGAAGCTTGCCAAAGAATCCTTTCCCAGTTTCGTTAAACCCAAAGGCAGCTTTTTTGATATAACATAACTATTCCAATCATATATATAGATTTTCTCAATATTTACAAAAAGTGGGAAACTTTTACTCTTGGATGTAAAACAGATGTAAAAAAAATTCTACAATCATTTTGTTAAAAAGCACGTCTTAGAGGCGCTTCTGGACAAGGAACAATGTATTTATTCGCTGTCATGATTTGGAAAGCAAGACACCAAGTCTCGTCCGTGCTGCCAAATATATCTTTGAGTGTGACTGGAACAATGGTAGTCAAAATTTACCCTATCACCATCACGGTACAAATGGAAATAATAATTTTTATTTCACATAATGTTAACAGGAGCGCGAACCAGTCTAAAAAGGGTGTTGGCTATTATGAGTTAAATACACGTCAAATCCGTCATAATTGTTTTCCGGCAGATCACATCGACTGTGAGTAAAAACCTATGACAGTATATTAATCATTAATATTTGGCATTTACATTATGTGGAATATAGCAAACAAAAAACATACAAGTTACATGCTCGAGATAATTTTGTTTCTACAGATCACATAGATTGTGTGCAAAATAATATCAGAGTACATAAGACTTATTAAGCATTAAAGTTGAAAAAGTTCAAAAGTCGAAGTTGCGATTTTAATCGTATTTTAATGACGCTGCATTATTCATCTTCAAAAATTTCAAAGATTGAATTAGACATATGTCTTGATTTTTGATAATTAAAATTATTGTCATAATTGAACTAAAACAAAAAGTAAGAGGCCGCTGAAGTAGAAGAGCAGAATGGAAAAAAAACCCCAATATATAACCGTTTACAGTGAAATACCCTTTATTATACGGATTTGTAATAAGTATTGTAGTTTACTTATATGAAGACAAGTAATATTT
>JAVFBW010140534.1:0-12973 GCA_034783835.1 Mopalia ciliata | reverse complement strand
TCACTGATCTATCATTGGATAGTTCAAAATTGGCTGACCAACCAGAGTGCAGGAAAACTTAGCAGCACAGGATTTGACGATTCAACTGGTACTTGTGATCCTTTTTTAATGGATGATAGCCAGAGTTCCAATCAGATTATGAAAATGGAAATTAATGTATTGTGTTACACATACAAAGTTTTACTTATTAAAGAATATGGTTTTTGAGTTGTCTTCTCCTTTAATGTTTCTCCAGTGCTGAGGGAAGCAGTATGTCTATACTTGAAAAATACTGCCTTTGGCCAAATTAATTGGCACGGATAATGCACCATGTGTCCAAAGTGAGGAATAGTGGGCATCTTGTCACTTCATTTTCCGGGAATGTGGGTATAGTGTCACTCTTCAAGACCGAATTTGTGGGCATATTGTCACTCCTCTAGTAAGGAGATGTGCAACCTACTGTCACACTTTAATCCAGGAACTTTGGGCATAATATCATTCCTCAATCCTATGGAAGTCAGAATATTGCCACTCTTTAAACCCAAGGAAGTGGACGACTCCTTAAACCCGGCATGGGCAAATTGTCTTTCTTCAAACTCGGGGATGCGGGGATCGTATTGTCACTATTGAAACCCGGGGACGTGAGCATATTGTCATTCCTCATACCCGGTGATGTGGGCATATTGTCACTCTTGAAACCCGGAGATATGGGCATATTATCACTATTCAAATCCGGGGATGTGGGCATATTGTCACTCCTCATGCCCGGGGATGTGGGCATATTGTCACTCATGAAACCCGGAAGTGTGGGCATATTGTTACTCTTCAAACTCGGATGATGTGGGCATATTGTCACTCTTCAAACCCGGGGTGTGGGCATATTGTCACTCATGAAACCCGGAGATGTGGGCATATTGTTACTCTCCAAACTCGGGGATGTGGGTATATTGTCACTCATCAAATCCGGGGATGTGGGCATATTGTCAATCCTAAAACTCAGTGTCCTGTAAGCCAAGTTGCGCTCAAGCCCACTCTGCATTTAGGCATATTTCTTTTTGGTGCACCACAAGCATCAGAACCGGATTAATGCCAAAATGGGGAACCAAAAAAAAAAAAAACCAAACAAACATTTAACAGGGTGATCTTACTATCCTGACGCCTCGAGTCCATGCTATAGTTGGCTTGTCAGTAAAATCCATATATCCACATGTGCTCACCGTCTGGCCATTTAATGAATGTCAGAAAATAAGAACGTTTTTCCTGTCTAATTCAACAATGACTACATATTTATGGTTAAGCTCTAACGGGAATAAAATATCCACACGCCGTTCACGAAAATCTAATTTGTTTATTTTCAGTTATTCATGGGACACACCTGTGAAGGAATTTCTGGACGAAGATTTCCGGTTGGGGAACAAGGAGATCACCAACCACGCCACCTTACGAGATATTGTTTCTCACCGTACTGGTCTGACGGGGGCTGGAGGGATTATCCTTAACAAAGGGATGGGGCCAAATGAGATGAAAAAGTAGGTAGTCACTCAATATAACGTTTAGCATGTTTACATGCATTCCGCAGAACTTATTTATTTGCTTGTCATTTCACGCCATCACAAAGCCTGTCATAAACATAATCTCAAGATATTTATATTTTGGTTTCATTTTCGTTGGGGAATATACTTTGGCAAAGATTGGGACCTCTCGCGGTGAACGAGTTGTCTAGAGTATGTGTCTTTTTGTCACAAATCTGCCTCGCCTCTGTATCGGAGTCTATTCCTACGGACCAGGCCTGCGGCCGTGGCTTAGTGATTAGCGAGTGCATTTTCTGAGCCTACTAACATTCGATGTACCGTCCACAGGATCGAGTCCGTCTGATGACCCTCAGGTATAACAGTCACAAGATGTGTTTCCGGCAATCGCAGGTGTCGTTTTTCTAAGGTTTCCTCTCGGGTTTCCACCGTAATAAGGCAAGGGACAGTGTGAAGTGGACAATCCGTCGTCATATGAGTGAAATACCCTTGAGTACGACGTCAAACAAACAAACAAACAAACCCATGGACCATCTGCGGGTTGCTATGCCAGCAACCATCGGGTTTTCCTGGTATTGTCTGAGCAGTTTCGAGTCAATATTACCTATATTTCACTTATATGACGACGGATTGTCCACTTCATACTACACCTAGCCTTGTTACGTTGGAAAACCGGGATGTAACCTCGTAAAAACCACCCCGCGGTTGCCGGAGCCACAACATTGGACTCATATACCTGACGGTCGACAGGCGGGCTCTGTTTAGTATTAAGCGCGCACACTATCACAAACCACGGCAGGGGGCCTCCCATAATCTGTTTTACACTATTCCCATACCCATTTTGGTTCATATCCATCTGGTACTATGTAAGTTCCATTGTCAGAATCCGTGCCGCCGACAAAGAATCATGGGAATCGGGTGTAGACTAAAAATCAAACTACAACTGAAATGGACACCGTGACAAGTCTATCATATAATGGATACCTAACTAACTTATCTGTCCAATTGTTGTGTCTTTTAGAAAAGAAATGAACTAAATACTGTCATGATTTGAAACACCATAATAAAGGTAAATTGTTTCTTATTTAATTATACACCAACCTTTATTGGCAGTCGTATGTTGTTCATGGAAAAGAAGACCGCTTTTCGAACAAAACAGGTTGAGAGCAAAGTTCTGTTCAACCTACTTCAAGTGGCACTGGAAAAGATTGGGGGCAAACCATGGGATATGCAAATTAGAGAGCATTTATTGGGCCCGATCGGTATGACGTCAACACAGTTTTTACACGAAGCTGAACCTCAGTACAGAAAGTTCGCAGTTCCCCGGATGAAGGTCAACAGTAACCTGACACATGTGCCATGGGAAGCTGTAAGGTAAGCAGAGACATCATGTCCGTCATGTCAGGCGAAAAGTTAAGTTTTGGGTTAGAGTTTATGATGAACATTTTTTAAAACCCTTACCCTGGAGCTACCACAAAACGTAACCCTAGAAGAGCTAACTATTACCTAAACCAAAGCAAGCCTTAAACCTTTATAATGTTTTGACAAATGAGACAAAAGCACTCCATACTGTTATGATATTCTCACAAATGAGACCACAGTACTTAATTCAGACACTTATTGTAAAGTTATCCATTTCTATCTTACCTATTTTAGCACAGTCAATTTGGTGGGGCCATCTTCGTCAATCTGTTCCACGGCTTATGACATGGCCAAGTGGATTAATTTCCTCCTACAGGAAGGTCAGAATCTAAGGGGTCAGACCGTGGTCAGAAAAGAGGTCCTGAATGAGCTCTTTCAGCCGGCGATTTCCCTTGTTGGGTCCAAAAACATCCAAACAAACAACTTCAATCAGCAGGAAGGAGGTCCAGTCACCTTCACACAGGACACAGCTGGTTTAGCCTGGACCCTGGGATACTACAGAGGTATGTTTATACACACGGACTATATCATCATGCAGTATCACTCAGTAGAGCAACAATTACTATGTTTGTCTAAAACAAGAGTTGTTTCATCTGTCACAAGTAGTCCACATCGAGCATATGCTGAGTCATCAGTTTTAGTTTGCAAATAGCCATCATGCGCAGATTCTTCTGTTTGTGTTAAGTCCACATCTGCCATGAGATGATTTATTAGTTTTGATTGGTCCATATCCATCGTTGGTTGATTCTTCAATTTTGATTAGCCCACAGCCACCATTAACTTTTTCTTCGGGTTTAAAATTGATTTCGATTTCCGATAGATGTGTGCATATTTGTCTTTCTATACATTTACTTAATATATATAACCCCCTCATAAACAAATCTTTACAGACTAGAAATGTGAGAGACAGATTGTCATCCCCAGCGGATAAGTCACCATGACTAATGTAAACTGTTGGAATTTCTAGAAAGCCTATTGCAAGTTGGTCAGATGTTCCCAATACTTACTCTCACCATGTATTATTTTCAGGGTACAAAACTGTGTCAAAGAAAGGATCTTGGTTAGGTTATGAGTCGATGCTTACCATGATTCCTGGCAGACGAGTGGGAGTTTTCACATCGTTTACCGGTCAAACGGGACAGAAAGCAGATGCGATAAAGTCTCTGATCAGTCTGTATGCCTTGGACATCATGCTGAACGAGGACCCTTGGGTCGATGTGCCCAGAATCTGTAGTACAGTGGATGAAGTAGTGAGCGCCATGCCCCAACCTAAGCAATCTTACACGCGCTCATACCTGAGAACAGACATCAGCCCACATCGTCCTTTGCAGGCTTACGTCGGTAGTTATGGCAATGGTCTTTATGGCCAGCTGCAGATAAAGGTCAGCAACGACACAAGGAACGCCCTGAATCTAATCTACGGTGAACTGGGCAACTACCGCCTATTCCCGTCCAGGAATCTGGATGAGTTTTACCTGGACGCAGTTGCGGGACCCCTTTGGTTCACCACTCGAGCAGATGACTACGTTCGCTGGGGGCCGATCATTGTGACGTTCAACAGCTCCAAACAGGAAAGACAGGCTGAACCGCAGCAGCCCACCCCGGAGCCCGAAGAGACGGAGGAAGGCGAGAAAGAGGCGGATGCATCGGAGGATGAGGAAGAGGATACTATTACAGGCATTGCCATTCCGAGCTTTGACCGCAAGTTCCCGCCAAAATTTCGCAGAGACTTTGTTTTAAAACAAGCATTTAAAGAAGTTAAAAGGACTCAGTTTAACGAGTGCGATGGAGTTGGTTCCGCTGTGGCTTCATCTCTGCTTTTAGTTTTTTCAATTACTCTTAATTTCTTGTGGTGTGTATGATTGAAATCGTTTTTTCACATTTTTGTTTTCTAAACTTTTCACTCTGCCCATCTTTGATCTCTGGACTAACTTTTATGACTTCTCCTTCTCTCATTACATAGCTCTCTAATTTTAGAGTTGTGGCACTGTTTCTAGTTGAGTTGTCACCAGACACGTGCTTCCTTCTCTTTATTATTTACATTTGTATTTGATGTGGTGCGCCTATACGTAACTGGTATTTAATTTTATGTTCATTATCTGTTCATTCATATAACATGGCAATGACGGTGTGCCAAATTATAGGATAGATTCTGTCCTTTGAATTTCCTCTGGGCCTGACACAGTGTTTTCAGTCAGCGGTCTGAATTGAGCAGTTGTTAACCATATCTCCAAGACTTAACAGTTCAACCAAGGGAGTCTCGTAATGTAAATAAGGGGCACAGCAAGCCGTCCTCTGGCGTTAAAACGGTCAAAATTCATGGACTTTTCTGTAAAGTCTTCATGCAAAAATGTGTGTGACGTCATGTAAAAGCTCCACTACCACGAATGTTCTGACATCAGAGGACTGCTTTGCAAGAATAAAATTACCTTCCTTGCCAACTTCCCGAGATTCATTAGACTTATGAGTCAGACAATCTCAGACTTGGCCAATCAGAGTAAGTATATACGCTCGTCGTCTGAATTCGTTCTAATGCAGGAGCACAATCAGCTCGCAATATTATGGAAATTATATTGGACCATCGTTTTGGACACTCGATACACCATGTGACATAATCAGATTGAAAAAGATATGACAAATATGTATATTTTAAAAAAGTTGCTAGTTGTATTCATGTTACCCCAACTATACCTGGACTTGTATTACGCTTTAATTGTAAATATTCTTATGCGTTTTGTGCTTTAGTTTTTACATTAGGATAGACACTTTTGGTGGTTTTTTTGGAAACACTTATCGAAATCTGTCTTTAAGGAAAAAAAAATATATTGATTTGTTTTATTTGTACTTTTCATACGTTGTCTCCTTTATACTGTCATTGTGCATATATACAGGAGAGAATTATAGAAAGCGCTGTCCAACATCTGAACGACATGTCTGTTAAAAATGATTTGCATAGAGGGCGCTATCCCTATTAGAAGCCCCGCATCTGTTCAGGACACATATTTGTCTCCCTTATAATGTCATGGCGTATATATACGGAAGAGCATGCATAGAGGGCGCTATCAAGCTTAGGAGCGACGACTCAGTTAAGAATGTCAAGAATTTGTCTCCCTTTTACTGTCATGGTGCATAGGTACGGAGGATGTGCATAGAGGGCGCTATCCAATTAGAAAAGCGCATCTGTTTATCAGGGCAAATATTTGTCTCCCTTCTACGGTCATGGTGCTATATACGAAAGAGTATTATAAAGAGGGCTATCCAACTAAGAATGAAAAAATTCATGATATGTGAATATCTGTTCCAGAATGGAATTATCTTGTGTGAACTCATTTATCGTCGTGTTTGATAAATCCCATGTTGTTAGCCTGGTATCAAACATCTTAATGTTGCCTTATTTATATTAACTTCCATCAAGATCTTACAATAAATTATTAACAACTGAACTTCTTTTTTTCTGTTTACATGCATGCAAAATAAATTGATCGACAATAATCGACCCCGCCACAACCATAAAATGTGAAGTGAAGTGAGAAAGTTGGAAGGTCAGTCTTTCTCCAGTGGTAAGAAATACAGTATTGCTCTACTCCCACACGGTACACGGTACAAGTCCTTACTTGGAGCCAAACGGCAATAGTCTCCTTGTTAAAAGTAGCCTAATTATCAAGCCCCGCGCCCGATGTTTTAGAGAAGTGTAACACATAGTTATCGGTTTATTCATGAAGCTATAAAGAGCTCTTTATAGCTCAATGGTTTATTGCAGCCCTGTATTTGTGGGTTCATTGTTTACATACATTTCTAAAAACATGAAACTTGTAAATTTGTAAGGATATTCAAATGAAGTTATGTATACTGTGGGATTAACTAATTTGTCTGGGCTTGTGCAATATACGTTTCAAAGTTACTATATTTTATTTTTGAATGAAGGGGACTACTTCGCCTTGCGGTCAAGGTTGGCTAGCACATTGTTTTAGCTGATTATCCTTTCCTTCGTCTATCCCAGCCGGTGTCGGAAGTAGGATATCAATCCAGTGCTATTGAAATATATACCTGATCTTTATCTGATCAAGACTTGTTACGTGAAATAATAGACGTAAAAAATAATTATCTTTTAAGTCCAGCGATTTGATTGGCTGGTTAAACAGCCATCATATACAATCTACATGTAGCTTTTCAACACCAGCTTCATGTTTCGGATACACCCACTCCGCCATGTTCTTACCAGGAAGTCACGTGGCGAATCTCACATGTAATTTGCTGGACCCACGATGACCGCATAATTTACTTTTATTTTGCGAATATCACTACAGAGCATGGTCCTGGTTTATGTTTGATTGACTGGGGTTTAACGCTGTACTCAATGGTATTTCACTTATATGACGATGGAGTGTTCACTTCACCGTGTTCCTCGTCTCATTTCGGCAGAAAACCGGGAGGAAAACCTCGTGAAAACCATCCCCTCGATTGCTGGAGCCACATTGTGTGACTCACTCATATATATACCTGGTGGTCGAGAGACTGACTTGACGTCGATCCTGTGAATGGTAAATTGAATCAGGATTGGTAAACCCCTAAGCCACCGACGTTCCTGGTTTATGAATTAGCCGACTGTACCCTATATCATGTCGGAAATACCTTGTAAAAACCACCCCTCAATTGCTGGAGTCACAACACGTGATTCGTTCATATAACTGATGGTCGACAGATTGACTCAATCCTGTGAACAGTACATCAAAGCAGGTTCAGTTTAGTAAGGGCACACACTACCACTAAGCCACAGCCGCCGGCCTCTGTGAGAGTAGGCTTGTTTTTAAATTTTCCTTTCCCTGACAAAGTAATATTTGCTAGCCTTTATGTCAACTGATTTAGGGCTATGATACCTGGGCCGATCTGATTAGAATCAATTCAAAAAGGCTTGCAAAAGCTCAGATTATGATATGATGTAAAGGTGTACCATATAGTGTCAATTGGTTTGCAAACTGACCAATCACAGAGCTGCTACAGGACCATGGTTTGCAAATGCTGAATACTTAGGTTGACAAAATAGACTTAACAGAAATCCTGGTATCTAGCTTAGCACATATTCTAGTTTGACTTTGCACAACAACATGCAACAAAATACATTACTTATGCTTGTCTAGTTTGTCTCAACTAAACTCAATTTGTAACCATCAAGTACCATCTAGCTTTTTAACACAGGCTAGGAACTTTGGGATAAAACCGCACCATTACTGTTTTACCAGGAAGTGACGAAGGTGCTCTTTCTTTACAATAAGCCAAAGGTACATAATTATTTGAAAATGGGTAATGTAGGTCAACATAAAATCGAACAATTTCATTCATTTTAAAATGATAAAACTTGTTAGTATCTTTATAATTTGTTTGATTTGGGTGACTGGTATCTTAAAAAAAGCAATTTGATTGGTGTACAGCTGAATCACATCAAAACATAGTCCCGGTGTATTTATACAGTTGTAATTTGTTTTTCTACAACTGCACAATTTATGCCTTTTTAGCGGAAATCACTATTTGTAGACATTCAAAATGGCACCAAGTTATGACCAAACGGGCTATAGGTAAGGCATGGAGGTAAGCCCGCTTCCGGTTTTAATCAAATGAACCAAACTGGGTTTTCACTGGTCAGCTGGGATGGTGACTTTTCACAAATCCTATCATGATTGGTATAGTTGAACACCATTCTGCGAGCCCTTGTGTCAAATCATAATGTTAGTGATAAACAAAAGATGGGGAGCTATTTTGATCTGGTTTAAATCAGATTGATACTTTGGCTATCCTTAATGTAGGATCTCCCCTGTTAAGTCTTAAGGATGCATAGTATGTATTTACAGATAAACCATATCCCTTACTCAGACATGATATTTTGTTTGTTTGTTTGATTAGTGTTTAACGTTGCACTCAAGGGTATTTCACTTATAGGATAACGGATTATCCACTAAACGCTGTTCCTTGTCCATAACGGTAGAAAACTGGGTGAAAACAATGTCAAAACCACACCAGTAACCAGAGCCATATCATGTGACTCACTTATATACCTGAGGGTCGACAGAGGGACTTGATCGTGTGAACAGCACTCAGACATAAGAGGGGAATGTTTGTTCAGAAATGGATATAGAGATTTTTACAGGTAAGTCAATGTTTGTGTAATTAATCATCATTCCCAATTAATTTATTTTAAAAACCAATATAATACATGATCACAGAGAGCTCATAAAAACAGATCTATACAAAAAATCAGTTGGATGAATCTAATGTTTTAGCTGGATTATCCTGATTACTGTTTCTTGCCAGTTCGATGGAGGTCACCAGCTTTTAATCTCTGTTTAACCACAGAGACTTCCAATGGCTCAGCCGACGAAAGGCTATCAGGAAGACAGCGGAACGTCCAGCATGTGTATTTGTCCAAGTTTGCGGGCTCTATTTCGGGATCAGCTGCTGTGATGGCTTTCTTCAAATCTTCAGAAGACACAGAACTGAAAACAAAACCAAGACCCAATTACTACTATCTCATTCAATTAGCTGATGATTTTGTTTTGTTTGATTAAGGTTTCCTTTTATGACGACTAACTGTCCACTTCACACGGTTCCTTGCCATATAATGTTGGAAAACAGAAAGGAAACCTGGTAAAAACCACCCCCTTGATTGCCAGAGCTTTGTTGGTAATAAACTCAAAACATATGGCTCTTAGCCCGGGGCTTGCTGCTCGAAAGAAAATTAAGCACTCATACCAGATTAAATTGCTAATAGTGGTTTAGAGATAGGCCTACAGTATGGCAGGACGTCATCTATAAGTGGATTAAATTTAATTGCACTCTGACTCTTTGAGCAGCTGGCCACTAGAGGCTAATAAAAATTCTGATATTAACCAACCTGATATCTTCAAGGTGTGAGATAATTTCTTCCACAAATGCAGTTTTCTGTTCATCTGTGTATTTTTTCACCTCTTCTAGGAAAGGCCCCGTCTTGCCCTCATCATCCTGAAATAATAAACATGATTATTAGGTTTTCCATTGGTTGATTCTTGTTTTATGCAGTGCTCAAATATATTTTACTTATATGTTGGCCCTGTATTTCAGCAAAAATTGACACTGGCATCAAATTTGAAGCAGTTAGATACAATTGGAAAGTCAATTGCCCTCCATCATGCTAAGTTCAGACAGGGTTTTAAAGGGATTTGACATAAATCATGCGATTTAGGAAAGTGTTAAAAATGATTCTTGTCCAAATGTTCGTAGTACTTTAAGTTGCTAAAGCGGTATAAAAAAAGAAGAAAAAAAAAAAAAGCCAGATAGTTTGAAGATACACAAGCATAGAGGAAGGTTGATTTATTGATTGATTGGTTGGTGGTTTATGCCGCGCTCCATGGTATTTTACTGATAGGACAGCGATGATCTCTATTTTCTAAAACAGCTCCATTGCTACTGCAGGTGATTATCTATTTTCAAGTAGGTTGATGTATTCCAACAACAATTGACACTAGCACAACCATAAAATGTGAAGCGTTTTGATAAAGCTTGAAAGTTAATCTTACTGCGTGGCTGCATGCAACCAGACAAGATACTGGTAGATAAATGGCAGATGTATTTGATGGATATATTTTTTTTAACAATTTGCTTTGATCTTTCTCTGACTGCTAAAATGGGGTAAGTGTGGCAAGGCTGATGACAGAACTTTGTTGCCTTAGATTTGACTGGGGATGAGACTGGTATGGGTTACTGTTGTTACACCTGTAGACAAATTTCAACAGAAAGGTGTTGACCTACCTCCATAAAGAGATGTTTATAATCTAACTCCTCTCCTTCTTTGGTCTCTAACTCGAGAGTGGCGGATTTCACCAGATTATTGAGCGCCTCCTCAGATATCAGGGGAAAGAACTCTGATAACACCTGCTGAAATTCTTCCACTGTTAATTTCCCAGGATTCCCTTTTTCTACATCCACCTTAGTTAAATGATTGACCAGGTTAGCCATGATCTGTAACTGACTGTGATAGACTTCTTCCTCCACCTACAAAACCATAAACAAGATGAACTCAATGTAGGGCCTAAAGTGTCAGGCCTGTGCTGTTGGGGAGAATGGATTGAACAGGGTCTTCCCATGGATATGCCATCTTATTATACAAGGACTTATTATTAGGTTTCCCAAAATGTTTGCAGTCTTGGTCTAAATTTTCCCTTTTTCTACTAATTTTGTCAATCTGATCAGCAATAAGGTGTATTTTTCAGCCGATATGCTTAATTTTTGATAAATGCATATTTATGTATTTAAAAAATTCGTAAATGCCAATGTTAGGTTAAATATCTCACAATATTTTAGGGAAGATAACAAAACAGGCCTTAGTTTCACAAATTGTAAAATCTAACGAATATTTTATCCAAAATTATTTTGTTTTTATCAAAAATAAGTATCATTTTCACAATTTTTGAATCGAGTGATAAATTCTCTTTATTGTCTGTCGCTATGTGGCACTTTGTTCTTTGCCTCTCACCATGTTGCATCAAGTTCTAAAGCTTTAATGGAATATGTAAACTTGCCAAAAAGCAGTTAAACAAAACTAAGGCAGGGTGTAACATTCCTTGTACATCCTCATTTATGTTTGTTTGCTTGGCGTTTAATGTCATACTCGTACTCAATGGTATTTTCACTTATATGATGACGGATTGTCCACTTCACACTGTACACAACCTTATTATGGTGGAACACTGGGAGGAGCCACAACATGTGACTCGCTCATATATCCTCATTTATGAGTTGGCACAGAACAAAATGGCTCCCATCTTGAGAGATTCCTGCATAACTTACCTCACCAATGAGTATTGTCCAGAATAGACCGAGGTTTTCATCATGGGAGTATCTCTGTAAAGCATCGTGTAGGTTATACCCCCATTCTACAACCATCTGTTTCAGACCAAAGCGCCGGGTCAGGTAACTGTTCAAAAACTCTGCCAAACTTGCTCTTCTGCCATCTGTGCTCTGTGTCCCAACAGAAAATGAAAACATGTATAACTCTCACAGAAATATACAAAATACAAATGGCTATTAACAACGATGTGTTATTCTAATAGAGTCAAATGTAGGCTACATGTTTTTGTGGTTATTCACTAAAAAGTGTAAATTTTCTTCAGGAATGTGCATCCTACAAGGATAAAGTGATAATTTTGAGCTCTGAATTTGAGCTAGTACTCACTCTAATCACAAAACAAATCTTTAACCTAACCCTTATACAAAACTTAACCCTAACCAAAACCTGACAACTAAAATGACTTCATATCATAACTAACAGACTTAAATACCATTATTAAGTTTGTTTAAATGGGGTTTTGCTTCATATTCATGAGTATTTCACTTCTATGTTGACAGATTGTCACTTGTGACTTGTCTAAATATAGTGGAAGACAAAAAGAAAGCCTTGTTAAAAACAACCCCAGGATTGCCAGTGCCACATCCTGTGACACTCATTTACAGAATGGCCACAGAAGGAATCGAACATGTGAGCAATGCAGCAAAGTAGAATATACAAGTTCAATAACATATATATAGCAATTTTTTTTTTGTCAATATTATTTATTGATTTGGTGTTTTAAGATGTACATAATCTCTGCTAAAAACAACAATAACGCAAATACATTACTCATCAAACCGTGCATTTTACAGACCTTTTCCTTCATTTTACAGACAATTGTAAACACTTTGAAAAATTGTTTCATAACCAATGATACGATTCCTGGTAACTAGAATTTGTTTAAGTATTAAATTCATAATTAATAAAAATATAATTCTAACCATTTAACAAAAATAAGACTTTGAAAGGACACACAAATGGATGGATTGACAAAAAAATGAATGCCTTGATTTATAGAGTGAAATTGTAACCAAATTAAACTTAACAAAATTTATTCTTTAGTTAAGTTTTCTTAAGGATACTCTAACCCCTCTACAGAGTGTTTTACGTTTCGCCATTTTACTTCTAAACTACTGTGAATTTTGCAACACATGTATATATATTCTGAATCGTCTTTTTCTGCAGA
>JAVFBW010140523.1:0-12974 GCA_034783835.1 Mopalia ciliata | reverse complement strand
TCCCCCAATACACATACTCTTTTATTTGTCTAATTTCACTATAAAACTGATATATTAATCAAATGACATGTGAATTGAATTGATTCCATGGCCTCAGTCAGAATGTCACATGACCTGTAATCATTCTGTGTTAGTTGATATAATGTTGTTACATGTATGTAGGTTAGGACTGTGTAAGACCATAATAAGACTCAGGTGAGTCCATCAAGTTAGCAAAGTTTACATCCTGAGGGATTCATCTAAGCGATACGCGTGTTGGAACACAAGTCTCAGGAGCAATGGAAAAGATTTTACCACACAGTTTCATTTTATTGTGATACTAGTAGTCATTTTAATATTTTAATATTTTGAACTGACTTATTGTGTACTAGCACCTGTTGATGTCACAGAAGACCATAGTATTAGCCAGAAATCAGAAGAGGTTTTTCTCAAATCACCATTTTTACTGTTCCTTTATCTTTCCCATGTTAAATTTGACTGAAACTGGGTGTCTCAACTGCCTTTTGGGTGTTTCAAAGACACCGAGACACCCCTCTAGCTAACACTATGCAGAAGACCCACTACAGGTACGCACTTATAATATCCTCCTGCAGCAAGGTCAGTTGAGGCGTATGAAGATGAGGTGGTCAATTTCTATGTGATGTATGAACTGTTTGAAACATATGAAATGTATTGGTAAACTTACTCTAAGAAACTAGCTATCTTTAGTCTATAACAATCTACCTCTAGAGACTTAGACTGTAACCTGTTGCCCATAGGTAAAACACCAAGCATAATTGTATTTTACCTGTTGCAGGGGTTTAAGAGTTAATAAGTCAATTGTGATCGTCATCCAACAGTATTAATGTCAAAATACTGCTGGCAGTATGATCTTAATACCTGCAACTGATCGACTTATTTTAAAATGGGGCCTATGGTTGTGGCTTATCAATGCTGATCCATATACAATATATCATTCATGGCGTTGAGATCGAGTCCACCTGTCAATCATCAGGTATATGGAATGGATGAGTCCAACGATGGGACTCTGACAATTGTGTGGGTGGTTTTTGCGAAGGTTGTTTCCAAGTTTTTCTCCACAATTAGAAAAGAACTACATTGTATGTAAAGTGGACAATACATTGTCATACAAATGAAATGCTCT
The DNA here is from genome assembly GCA_034783835.1 of Mopalia ciliata. Lineage (NCBI taxonomy): Eukaryota > Metazoa > Mollusca > Polyplacophora > Chitonida > Mopaliidae > Mopalia > Mopalia ciliata. The sequence continues at coordinate 11,830 of JAVFBW010140523.1, read as the reverse complement.
TGAGTATGCATAAAACCCCAATCAAACAAACACACATTTATAAATGATGCTGACCTTGATGACCTTGAGTTATGCCCCCTAATAGAAAAAAAAAAGTGTTACATTAAAACAATTTAATTAATGACCATAGATAATTATTTTAATATAGTTGGCTATCTTGTAACTACAGTCCTAATTTTCATTCCCTTTCTTAATTTTATATCGGGGCTCATCAGACTTGAGGAAAACATCATACTTTTAAGACAAACATCTGTTGTACATGTAATTCTCTTGTTTTGTCATTATTCACCTTTCCAATTTCGCTAAGGACTCGTTTTGGTTTCGACTAGCCATGCCAAGCCTCGTTTTGGTTACATGCAAAACGTATAGAATGCAAAATTAGTAATCTCATTTGATTTATAAAGAAGGCTCATTGAAAAAGACTCCGATTTTTTAAAACCTTTTTTAACAGTCTTATTGACGACACCAGCACATGTTAAACGCTATTTGCGCGATTTGTAAAGAAACGAAATAACCTCAAATACACAAATTATGTATTGTATAGTATCTATCAATAAAAAAGAAATATAAAACTGAAGAGTTTTCTTCTCCAGTAATGATATATAGATGGATCAAAATATTAAAGGGACAGAACTCTTCTATCAACAACATTTGATTACGATAACAATGCTGATTTTAATGACCTGCTAACCGCTGGGCACATCATCTAAACCAGTTACTTAAGAATTTTCAAAACAAAAAGAGTTTGTCAAATTTGGCTTAAATTCATGTTATTTATCGTGAGTTGTTTATGTTATTTGTTAAATAAATTGTCGGAAATGGAGAGTAGTTTTACTCTAATGTTAAAAGATAGGCCTTCAAAACAAGTCTGGCACCAAAACTCCAAATCACGCAGATTCTTGGCGAGCCTTCTGTCCCATAGATAATACATTTATCTACTTTAAAGTACCATCTTAAGTGACCCACTTACAGTGAACCAACTGTGCTATGTTTAAAAGTTAAAAATCTATAAACAGATGCAAACTTATTCAGGCTTCAATTGATCTTACGGTATAAATCCTATATTGTGTATCAAATAATAAGCTTATCTCCTATTTCTTTTATGGTTATGATCTCTTCAACAACTGTTATATGGATAACACTTTTACAAAGGAAAATTAAGCAATCTGTTGAACTTTAGGAGTACATGTTTGTCTGCTGAAAAGTTTGATGTGTTGACCTACATGTACTGGTACATAGCTGATTTATATACATTGTTTGCAGTCTGTGAGTTACCAGGGCGATGAGTATGAGCTTCCTGTTGCCCTGGTGCTCTCACAGCTTTTAAAGGGGCAATGTGAAGCTGATCCATTTGGGATGTCTTTGTATTGTGTCACCTCAATGTCCTGGCTTTTTTTGTTGTCAGTATCACCAAGGGTTGTATCTGTTACACTGCCACACAAGGGCTTGGGCAGAGAGGTGTCCACCCATCCATTGGATACCCTGAATTGAACAATTGACTCAGTTGGACAACCTGAATTGAAAACTTTGACATTCAGAAGAAGGGAAACTGTAAAAAAAAATAAAATAATAAACACCAATTTGAATCAGGTTTAATTCCATACACAAAGGTATTTTACACCGTACAAGCCAATGGGTGAAGGAAACAATTTCACTGCACAAGAGAAGACAGGACAGATTAAGGACAATCACATGACACAACAAATAATTGACTTAAAATTTGAGCAAAATGAGTCAAATGACTATTTTGGAATCCATAATTTTGATTTCTGGCTATAAAGTCCCTGCTGACACAGTGTAATAATAGGGCAATAAACTTAAGTAGAGGTGTACATGAACACCCTAATCAAACAAATAAAAACCAATGATTAAACCCATTTCCTGGGTTAAATTTCACACAACTTGTATAATCAATTAAGCTTTGAATATCACATTTCATACATTAGAGGAATAAGTTTAATCCTCTATGACCTCTTACCTAAGATTACCATATGGCACCTAATACCATATAATCTTATTTTATCTATTCTACACGTACAGAGTCTACCTTAGCAGATTTCAAAATCAATTTATCGACACTGAACTGGTTAAAAACCAAAGCTCAAAGCCCCATGTGTCTCAAGGTGTTCAAGGGATTAACGTCATACTATGTATTTGACATCAATATTATTCATGTATCAGCGCCCTATATTTAGTCAAAGTTCATTTGAACATCTGGTGAAAGAGGAGGATCTTGCCAATAATGTGCCCTTTGGCTGAGGACAGTTTGTTTGAAGAGGACAGAGAACATATAGAACTGTCTGAGCACTGGAGGAAGATAAACTTTCCAACATCATAGAAACGTTTCACATCTTGGTTATGGTAACTAATGTTAATTTTTGCTGGAATACAATCAAAGAAATAAAAAAAACCTTAAGCCCAATTTAAAACAAAAATTTAACCCAGGTAATAGGTTTAATCAGTGTTTTTTTTTTTGTTTGATTAGGGTGTACACCTATACTTAAGTCCATCGCCCTATTATTACACTTTGCCATGAGGGGCTTAGAAAGAAATCAAAATTATGGCGCCGAAAATTGTCATTTTGCTTCAATTTTGAAGTAACTGTTTTTTGGGTTAGGGGAGTGGTTTTCACACCCACTGGACTGGTATGCCTGAAACAATGTTAAAGATCCAATCAAATAAATAAACTTTACCCCCCCAATGTTTATCTTATCTTGGCAATTTAATCCTGGCAGTGATTAATCCAGTGGAGATTATTCTTAATCAGGTCTGTGTTCCCCCTCACCCAGACCTGCTGCCTCAGGTCTCCAAAGCTGCTTGTCATGCTGATCCCCCATCTGTCTTATTATGCAGCCGTATTCTGACAAAGAGGATTGTGAGATTAGAGCAAGGGTTTTGTTACGCAGAGATAATCTCACTGCTTTATTCTGCCTCATGATTCTGGCCTAGTACAATGATGTCCGCCTTTTCATGGCCCTAACATACGACATAAGGCTTCTGGCATTTAGGCAGGAGCCGTCCATCCTTTTGAGTTATGTTGTCGTCGCAGTGCAATTGTTGGTTTTGACAGTTCGTAGTGTGCTGTTAATATTACTGGACTGACATAATGATCAAGAGTAACACGGGAGTTCATACTGGTAGCTGGACAAACTATCTATTTTTGAAGTGTGATAATACATGTACATGTATTTAATAACAGGTTTTTACTGGTGACTTGGTCAAACATGTTCATGAATAACGTAGTCATTAATGAAGTATTAAGTGATCATTAGAAGTGAAATAATTATTACAACTGTGTAGGGGTCTGTGATGCAAGTTCTTATCTGGATTTCTCTTATCGTCAATTCCAAGTTTTAAATGAAGGCACATTTCCCCAATAATCAAGGACACTCTAGTCATTTTTTGTCAATTCATATCGTCACTGTTTTTTTGAAAAATACTCAAGAATATACAAATTCTATGCAATTGCAAAACTTTAGGATTCCCAATTTACGAGGTTTTACATTTTGAGCTGCATACAACCACAATAGGAATACTTGAAATTTAAAAAGATAACAATTCAGTGTTTATGTAAATATTTTTAACAACAAAACTGGAGAAATATCTCAATCTTGGATGTTCCATATTTTCTTTTTTAAAAAATAATCCTTCATGAGTCTATTGTTAGGGCTTTGACGGTTACAGATGCCATCTCTCAAAACTCTATCCCTATTTGGTATTCTGCTTCCAGAAGATTGACAGTCCAAGTTGTAAAGGTTTTTATTCCTTAAGAGTTTCAGCTGTGAATATGCCTTCAGTCCAGTGTATTCTACTTCCAGAAGGGTTGAAGCCGCTTATCCCCTATCCCTGGTCACTGATTGGCTGACTCAGTATTTTTTAGAGTTACTTGAGCATGTAAGTCGTGTCCATACACTGTACCAGTGCATTGTAATGTGTAATTTGATGTCAGAGGACAGAATTCTTACAGCCTCTAAAAGGTGATCGGATAGAGCCAAGAACTTTATCTTTAACAAGGAGCGGATAATTTCGGATTTATGATCATGCTTTATTAGAATACCACATACTGTACTGCAACCTGTGTTGCAGGTGACAAAAGTAGATTGTATATACATTGTAAATGAGAGGTTAATCTTCTACAGTTTTAAGGCTGTGTCTATATCATTCAGTTATATGTAAAGTGCTTTGTAAAATACTGGATTACCCATGCTATTGATCCATGGAGATGTATTTAAGTCTAGTGGACTATCAGGCAGATATTGATGAAACATCCTGTAGATTAAACCCTTCACAAAACCACGTGTCACTGGTGTATGGATAAATTCTTGTTTACCAGATAATCAAATCTATTAGCATTGCATTGCTGACATCCTGGGACATACTTCTGTGCAGTACTCATTGAATTAGGTGTAATAACGTTTTTTTGATATAAAACTCTTTTTTTACAGTTGGTCTAAGCGTAGTTTTACAGGAATGTCTACTGTGCCCTTTGGGCAACACTTCAGCTGACACTGGACAGATCCTGAGACCTTATAGAAAGGTTTTAAAAAAACTGTGCAAACAAATTTATTATAAATTTCAAAAGATATCAGTGATTTTTTTTACCCGGGTTTCATCATTCATCACTGATTGATAAACTGGATTCTGTTTACAACACCAACCTCAAAATTTACCGTTGGTAAATTTTTCAATGGACTTTTAATATCTGGCAGTCTCCAGAGAACATTATTATACCATTTATCTTCAAGACAGTTCCCCCTTACCAGCCTCCTAAAACAGGTGCTTGTCAATGCTTCTACCCAGACTTTCTTCATTCATATTGTGATTCTCCTTGGTGTTGACAGATAGTCTTACTGATTAGGGCAGCTGGGCTTAGTTATCGACTTATCCAACTGCCTGGTGAAGGTGTTGTAGGCAGGATTAGTGTGTGTCATTTACACCTTGATGGCGGTGTAAAGGTGACAGGCCTTTCCTGGTCTGGCTCAGTTAAGTTAGGGTTAGTGTGCTGTATTTCTACATCTCACCTGTGATACCCACACCTGTAATAATGTGGCAGAAGTGGTTGGATGAAGGTAAGGCTCATTTTTGCTGAGTATTTACAATGTATGTCCTATTAAATGTTAATTATAATCAGATGCTAATCCAGGGGTTTATGTTATTGTCTTGTGCATTAAGCATGTGACAGGATTCATACAACCGCAAAAACTTGATATAAGTAAATAATTTGAATAACCTGTAATGTTAAACTTGCAACCGTGGTTCAGCACAGGGACTGGTCCAGGACAAAGCCTAGGGTAGACGAGGGGACACCTATGCCCTGTGAGTCTGGTGAAGTTAATGATTATTGTGAAAGGTAGAACAACTTTTTTTTCACAGCTAAATAAGCATTGATTTAATGAAAATCCCGGAAGGGGAACAAGATATTTGGTGGATGCATGGTTTGGTGGCCCCATTAGAGGGGCTGAAAATGGGCCTGGATTAGAGGTTCAGACTGCTGATCCTCCTTTTTAGTCCTTTTGTCCACTTGGCTTTGGTGATGGTGGGTTTTCCAAGGTTTCCTCTCAGTTTTCAATTCAAGTACATGTAAGGAAGAGGGAGAAGTGACAAGCCTTTGATGTAAAAGAAAAATAACCATGAGTGGGTCATTAAGACAATGATATTATATAACCCATTGACACAGTAAACTACATGTATATCACACTGGCACACAGAGATAAATCACACTGGCACACAGAGATAAATCACACTGGCACACAGAGCTAAATCACACTGGCACACAGAGATAAATAACACTGGCACAAATACACAAATCACACTGGCACACACTGGTACTGGATGTGATAAATGGGCACAGGTATATAATTCATACTGGTACTGGAGGACACCATATGGGCGCGGGGATATAAATCACACTGGCACTAGATGTAACACAGGGATATAAATCACACTGGCACTAGATGTAACACATGAACACAGGGATATAAATCACTCTGGCACTGGATATAGCCAGGGACTTAGTCAGAAATCTGAAGTAGGGTGTCCAAAAAGGTAATTTTTCTCACTTTTCATATAACTGGGTTTCCAATTTTGACAGTTTTCCTATCTCCTGCATGTTAAAGTTTCTTAAAACAGGGTGTCCAAATGAGGCAATCCTTCTCTTCAGGGTGTCCATTTGGACGGGTGTCTGGCTAAGCCCTTGGAACATGTAACACATGAGCAGAGGGATATAAATCACTCTGGTACTGGATGTAACTAGAATGCTAATCACATGGGTACAAGGATATAATATTTAACCTGCAGGAGTTGTTTAGTGAGATATTATGCTACTTGATTGAAGAAACCTAATGCCTGGTAAATTAATAATAATAATAATTAGTCATTTGGGCTATGCATGTTGGGCTGTCAATAGATTTATTTTGTGAAATTATTTATACAGTATATGCTCATGCAGTATGTTGGTGATATATTCAAAGTTTGTCAAGATCTTGCTTTTTCTTTATCTTTCTCAGACACATTATTTCACAATATAAATAATCTTTGATTACGGAATCATAAAAAAAACTTACATGTAGCTCTATGTGTTAATAAGACTTTCCATTTATCATTGTCAGGAAATATTTTTGTCTATAGAATTAACGATTCTTGTTCGGAGAAGAAGCCAGCAAAGTTTGCTGAAAAGCTGAGAATAAATGGAGTAAAGGCCTGCTTTTAGGACAGCTATCAGTTTTATGGCTTTTCCTCTTTCAATCATAATGGATGATCCCTTTGTCGCTCTAAGGGACTCTGACAAAATGTGGCCAGCACTTTTAAGAGAAAATTTGATTTAGCGTCACTAGATTCTGTCTGATTTCATCTGGTTAAAGTTCTTAGAGTTGGGGTTTAGAGAATGTGGAGATCCTATTAAAGTAGAATTAGGCTGACATTAGAAAACAAGAGGGTTGGATTAGAGGCTCAGACGCTCTGTCAAGATCTTTCTTCTCGATTACAACTACCTTATTCCTCTACTCTTTATTCCTCCATTCTTCAGCAATCTAGATTTTTGCCTTGGGATTATTATTCTTCTCCCTTTTTTCTTTTTATTTAATTTTGTTTTCTTCAGTATTTCATTTTAGCGATTATATGTACAGCAAGTTATTAGTGCCTGAAAGATGAAAAGGATGAAAGAAAAATAAAAACAAAAGTATTAATTATTGGGTTTCCATCCTCAGGGTTGATGTTGTGCCCATTGATCATGGGGTCGAGAGTAAAGGCATTTAATGACGCCTGACTGCGACTTCAGATGTTTTTCCCTCAAACAAGAGACATAGTTAAAATACCCTTTGGAATGATTTTACCAACACCAAGCAAATCAAACTGAATACAATTAGAAGAAAAAAAATATAAGAGTTTGTTTTAGGGTTGTTTATTTTTTTTTCCTAATTTTTATATATATATATCTACACTGTACCCAAAGAAAGACTTGCTAATTTTTTACAATGTATTTTGCCTTGGGTATTTGACAGCTTTAATCAAAATTTTAAAATACTTTTTGCAAAGAAACGTTAACTTTTGTCTATGCTCAAAATTTTGTATTACCCTAGTACACACTATCAAATTCCAAGGCTTGATTCCATGATTTTTTTTTTCTCTATTTTTTTTGGGAAAGGCCATCTTGGCAATCTTTTGTAAGTTACTTGCCGGCTAAAGTTAAGCTAAATGGACGGGAGTTTTGTGATGGGAGATTATATGACTTGATCCCTTTATTTTCTCAGTCCGCCTAAGTATATGTGTTTGCTTAGTTTTAGCTTGAGATAAGGCGGTTTGGAAACCGGCTATTCTATAGTGAAGACTTCCGGACTAAGATCCTTTTGATGTCTCTGCTTCCAGCTTCATTGGCCATTTCTAGATGCGTCAGACATCAGTTACGTTAAAATCTCCTATTTTCTTGCGGACAAATCTCATTTTTTGACGGAACTTTTTTAGCATTGACGCTCCACTCGATTAGACGAAGATCGTGATAAAAGTTCCAAATCCTTACGCATTAAGCACTGATGGCACAACTCCGCACTTAGCAGTATTCTTTCTAAGTGCTGATTGTTCACTGCCCCGGGTCATCTTGCATCTAATATAGGTCACTCGAGTGTATTTCAGTTCTTAAACCTGATGATGCTAACAGATAACACTAGTTCTTTGACATGTATTGAATCTAAGTAAAATTTCATCAATATATATATATATATGTATTTTTTTTTTTACCTTAATCATTTTGATATAAGCTTACATGAACCAATGAATTATTTGGAAAAAAAAATTATTTTGGATACATAAAAAAAGACTATATTTCTAAAATAAATCTTATTAACATGAAATACATATCATGATTGGTTTTATTTATTTTTAAAACTTGTGACTGAAACTTTTGTATCTTGGTATATAATTGACAGCAGAAAATTATCTGAAAGATGTCAATAATCATCATGAAGTACAGGAAAAGTAGTCATCAGGCCTGGTTTCAGCCTTAATTGGGGATTTTCTTTCTGTAAAAACTAATAAGCTTAAGTCGGAGAAAACATATCTTTTTATAAAGGCAAAGTCCTTTTTAAAACTTAAAAATTTGTTTTGTTTAAGTAATTGAGGATTATATTTGTTTATTTTAAGGAGAGATGTATTTGCATTTCAAGCAGTAACTCGCAGCAAACCCAAAGATCATCTTGCTGATGTTAATTAGGAGTGTTGACTTTTGCAAAGTAGAGACTTCTTAAAACCTAAGCCAACAAAGTTAATTCCCCTTTTAAATTCCAAAACTGATAGATTGTTGAGTGATAATCTGTTTGGCAGCTTTGTTGAGCCAGCTATAAGCCTAGAACTCAATTTTCTCTTAGTTTTGTTTACTATGGTGCCAACCAGGGGGCAAAATTTCATGTTTCAAAAGGCTTTAATTATTTATGTGTGCATGCATATTTAAAAACATATATTTCATTTAAAAGCAGAATGTGTCTGGGGATAAAACTGCTATATTGCGATATAATATACAAAGTAACACACTATTTGGCATGACATTGGAGTATTTTGGAGTAGTTTGTACACATAATTCATGTTAAATAGATGTAGACCAAAAATTCATCAAAAAACTCTATGAAATTCTAGGATATGTGTTATCACAAAAATACACATAACAATAATAAAATTCTAAAACAAATGAGTGCTTTAAAACATAATTTTCTAAGGCAGGTCTGCATTGTCCTATAGATGCCTGTAAGTGGGTTTTAATTTAAATCATCACCTTAATTTACTTAATTTTCATTTGAACTGCCAGTAAGCTGTTGTATAAAGCTTTGTAACCCTATTGCCCAAGTCTTATGGAGCAGGGCTTCATAAAGCTATTTCACAAATTATCAAAGTCCAGAAATATTTACAAAAATATCTTCAATTTATTTCCCCTTCAGGTTAAAAAGTTCTTTTTGAAATAAGATGTTTTCAATTTAAAAACCTCGTTTAAAATCAGTCCTTTAGCATCCCAAAAAGTGATGTACAAGATGGTGTTTGAAAAGGGGCTTTTATAAACTTCAAGAAGTACCTCATTACAGGTCTGATTATTGTGGTGTTAACAATTGACTAAAGTATATGAAATGGACAAAATAATGAAGATATTATGTTAAAAACATTCCCAGCGGCTAACGTTAACCATTTTCTTGTATTAAAGTTTAAACCTGAGTTTTCTGTATTATCCATTTTCATCAACTTTGCACAATATACATTGTACATGTACTGTGAACGTGTACCATAAATTGACCATAGTACATCAAACAAACAATCTCTCTTTCAATTGGTCTCTCCAGTCCTTCCTCATATTATAATTTCTACTGTATTAATATTCTTTGTTGCATTGTCACTATTAAGTTTATTCAGTTGACATATTTTTGGTTTAAACAATAATTTATTTCCTGATCCAAAAAAGGGATTTGTAATAGGGCAAAGCCTATAGTCCAAGCTCCAAACATAATTTTGAATGATGAACACTAAAAAAAGGACCAAACAATTCAAACCAGCATGTATGTTGCTCTTTCACCCACTTCTTGGATCTTGGAATTCCCTTCAAATTAAGTGAATTCGCCCACGTTTTAAATGTAACCGTAGGCTAGAAAGTGATCATTTTAAATATTTAATATCTCATATCTGGAAGGGGATTAGACAAGGGCAGATATTTCTGCTTATTTAGACAAGAAGATTGTGTGGCATTGAGCTGTCTTAGGAGATCTTCTCTGTAGTCAAGTCGAAAAATATTTATTATCCTCTTATAAGACTATTTAAGAACTGAACCACAACAAATCCCTGTGGGCTTTAATCTGCTTTTAAAAAATCCAACAAAGTTTAGAGCTTTGCTGATAATATTGCATGATTGAGAAATTACGGTGTTAGTTTTGGTCGACACAAATGTGTCAAAACTTTTTGGGGCTTCTGTCATAAGTGCTTTCTCCAGAGAACAACTAAAGCGTAATCAAACGGATTTGACTTTGCAAATTTCCCATAAGGAGTTTTCATCATTTTTATTTAAATAATAGTAGTAGCCGCAAATGGGCGTTTATTAAGATGCTTATTACCCTCTTTAGTTCTCAGCAGGAATCCTGGCGATCTAACCTCAGATGGGTATTTAATAGAGATACTTTGATATTCCTGCCTTGTCAATACTTAGTAGATAAGGGCTAAGCTGTCAGCAGACTTTGGCCAAATTAATACTGTCAACTCATTTCGCTGGTAGACTTAAGTCAACCAAATAGCTTATACTAAATGGCTTGTCATTCTTTTGGCTGTAATATTACGCAGGAATATCTTTTAAACTTAACCACATTGTCTTGAACGAGAAAATGTTCGCAAATTATTGAACTAAGTTTATGTTCAAATAGTTATCCTTTATAGTTTCCATGACTTTTAATTTTACCCTGTGGTTCATTCAAATTCATTATTCATTATGTTGATTTGAACTTAATCTTTGATCTTTTAAATGTGAACATGTTTAATTTTTGTGTTCCCTGACGCATTTCAACATGCAAAAATTGTCTGATCTAGAATCTGTTCAAACTTAGAAAGTGTTATCCCAAAATAACGAAAATACTGTAAAACAATCTTTGTTTATTACAATATTTTGGAAGGTAATTTCCTTCACCACATGGCCTGGCCTGCATGTTTATGAGTGAAATAACCCTAAGTACAGCGTTAATCACCAATCAAATATTAAAAGTATATTTTTATTGTAGAAAAATAAACTTTTGATTGCCTCTGCTTGGATGCCCTAAGAATATATTAATACTAAATCTGTATTCCCTGTGTTTCAGCATCATGAAGAGATGATTATCAAACAGTTCAGTTTCCTGGATTGGAAGGCCGGAGATGTGTCTCCCTCATCCCCAGAGTCCCTAATATCTCTTCTAGAATTCGTAGAAGATTGGCATAGATCATGTGGCAGTCATGAAACCATTGTACATTGTCTGTAAGGATTTGGTCTTTTTTATAGTCTTCTAGAACTGGTAGGCCAATGGCCATGACTCAGTGGTAGCGAGTGCGCTTCCTCAACTGAACATGCTTCGATTTACCGTTCATGGGTTCGAGTCCTTTGGACCATCAGGTATATGAGCGAGTCAAGTGTTGTGTCTCCGGCAATCATGGGGGTGGTTTTTTACAAGGTTTTCACAAGGTACAAGAAGTGGACAATCCATCGTCATATAAGTGAAAAACCCTGGAGTACGACGTTAAACACCAATCAAACAAATCTAGAACTGTTGAAAACTGATTGTCAACCATCAGGTATATGAGCAAGTCACACGATGTGGCTCCAGCAAATCCCAAGGTTTACCAT
>JAVFBW010140512.1:0-11675 GCA_034783835.1 Mopalia ciliata | reverse complement strand
TGACAATTCAAATTGGAAAGATATTAAATGAATGATATTGGCGTGAGCTGTTGATAAAATGCTAAGATCGAGATCGAAACGTCGCTACCCAATTATATTCAGAAGTTGTACATCCATAACAGTCGTCATGTCTCAGTAATTCACCAGCTTCTAAATGCCACTCAAACAAGATGTTCAGAATGACGTTTAAAAAGACGAATAGTTTTCGTGAAATAAACTTATTCCCATGTATCATCTACCAAAATCGGAACGGTTACACAATAAAGCAATTTTAGATATAAGTCTATAGGGGCCTATAAAATCGCAAATCTCACATAAGGTGGTTGCTGGGCTGAGAAATTAATGTGTAGGACTAGTGATTATCATATAATGTCCCTCTAACGAGCGCTGTCTTATGAAAGAGTCAAGGTAAATCCCATCGTCCCTTATGTGAAACACCCTCGAGTATAGCATTAAAAACCAATCAAACAAACTCTTTGATAAATAAAATTCCATGTGAACTTATAATAGAGAAAATACATTCATATTGTATTTTTTCTGCTGCTCTATTCAAATCAATGATGTGCACCATTACTATAGATAAAGTCTGTCTCATAATTGCGCCAACAAAAACACAGGCATAATATTGTGATATGCTTTAAGTACAGTATTATAATAGCATTGTATCGGGCGTACGATATTACTGACTAGAGGCTATAGGGGTACAACATACGAAACTCCATAGAACAACATACAGAAGTAAGCATAAACACACACACGGATTAGACAACTCAAATAGTGGCTAAACAAGAAGCAAAAACCAAACTAAAAAATACGACTATTTATCCACATAAAATAAATGATAAAGGGATTATATATTACTATACACTACATATACAGATTTAGACTTATTAGTGAACGACATACTGCCAGAGTACAGTTAATTTTGTTACAACACAAGCGAGATAGAACTATAGTGTGTGGACAACGCACCTGTAAAAGTAGCAATTTGAAAGTTTTAACATCTTAATTCCCAGAAGGGGAGACAACTCCTTTCTCAAGGGAAGTAGAGCTACCTCCCTTGAACGACTGAAATAAATATTCTTCTACTAAACTAGGAGTTCCTCACTCGTGACGAATATTCACACTAATATATTAAGGGCTGTGCCTATTGTTATTGTAATAACACACACACAATGAAAAAAAGATGGGCTGACAAGAGAATCGTTATGTAAAAAAACATCAGGAATGAAAAAATTAGAATTAAACAAGAGGTATTTACATGATTTTTCAGTGGTTTAGTTCACGTTAAATTTAACCACGTGGCATTCCCATGGTTTTCTAGTGAATCTTTCCAAAGCATATTATCCACGTGATATTCATGCCGTTTTCTGGTGGCTCCACCAGTTCCCAAGTATTCCACCACTGACACCAGTAAACCAAGTGGTTTCCATGTTGCGTGCCCGCTGGGTTAAACCTAATACTATGTTATAATACCAATCTCTATCAACCCGATTTGTAGGACTGGTATAGGATCAAGCAAAATGTAACGTCGATAATGCCTTGATTCTCTTAAATATGGCTGCTTCGTGATAATTCTGTTCGGTTTTTTTTTTTTTTGTTTTTTTGTTTTTTTTGTTTTTTGTTTTTTTTTTTGTTTTAGCAACACGTCACATGTGTCTTATATACTGCTGCAGTATATCGCTGCGTATGAGTAGGCCTATATACATATTTCTAGAAAGCAATAACACTAGCACAGGGATGTAGATAAATTATATTTTATGTTCCAGATAAACTCCCAGGGACAAGTTTCTTAATAAACGTGTTGTGTTCTGGGTAACCTACAGACATAGAAAGATATAATCTCTATATATCTGCAATACTATATCTATTTAAGCGATTCTGTTTGATGTCTGCATCAGAGGAGAGAGTTTTTGTTTTTTCAATCGGCATTATTAGAGGGTTATGACAATGAATATGGTGTATTAAGTATTCTTAAAAATTTAGTTAACAAGATATTCTACATTGGGTTAGAAATAAATCAAACTACAACTTAAAATTGCAGAGATAGAGAGATTAACCAATGAATTTGTCTGTTAAAGAGAATTAGTATTACAACCTGTCTGATATAGAGGGAAATTTCACCTTAACTAGGAGGTCCTTTAGATTTTTGTTTTTCCTGTATGCTATAATATGTCTTTTTGAGAGAGGAGTAGACGTTTTAGGTACCGTGCAAGTTTTCATATTCCTGAAAAAGAACAGCAGTAAACTGGGTGCTTGGTCGATCATATTGGAAGACAAATGGAATAATTTCTTTCTTAGAGACTTTATCTGATTCCCGAGTGAAACCCAGTGGTTTCAGTTTGAAGAGTTTGAAACCAATAAACCTCTCTTTGTAAGCGTTTGTGTTTGATTTTCTTCTTCAGAGGGGAGAGTTTTTGTTTTTTCAATCGGCATAATGTCATTATGCTCAGGAAGAGCGAAATGTTCATCTATTGGGTATATGAGGATTGACCATATGTAAAGCTCGAATGATTGTTGGATCAAAGCAGAAGGGAATTTTGGGTTTTAGCAACATATTGTTTCAGACACTTTTTACAAGCCACATTTACTGAATCACAATTAAAACTGTCTACTTAATAATAAACATTTCTAGTCTGTTGCCCGATGAAGGAGACTTTATTTGGTATGTTAGTATGTAGTTTGCATCTCGCCTTCATACATTTCGAGGACCTGCATAACACTGTTACAAGGCGACTGTGGTATTTTCTTCTGGGAGCTGATTTTAGCCCTTGTTCTAAATTATAACTGGTCAGTTGTCCGAGGGTTTGGGATTTGATTTGGCGAAGAAGTCGCCTAGTATATCCTCTTGGGACGAGGGTCTTAACTCTAACACAAAAAGCCTGATTGAAGGTATCAAGAGGGCTAGAATTTCTCTGAAACCTTACTACTCATAATTCCTTTGAAAGTATGTTGCGGATGAATGATTTAGCATATAGTTTTTGTGAGAATCTGTAGGCTTAACAAGCACCTTGAAATCCAAAGACACTACTGTATGTAAATTAGGACACTTGTATAGCGTTACATCTGAAATAGATACACTTTGAAAACTAATAGTGGGCTGGTCAAGATCATCTAATGAATGCTGTCAGAGTATGAATATGTCACCAAATATCTCAGATACAACAAGGGCTGCTTAGCACACTTTACAAGGGATTCGACTTCCCATTCTGCCATAAAAATAGAAGCAAATTGGCTAAACCTTTTACCAACAGCACAACCCCAAATTTGTTGTTATATCTCAGTAGATGGACAACGGGGTCCGGATACCGATGGAAAGTATTTTTGACAGAACGAAGTCTTGTCCCATGTCAATACGATGCGAAATAGTAGTATAGCAGGCATATCAATATTTGGATTTGATATTTCTATTTGTAACTAATCGTAGGCTGTTCATTTAATATAAATGTTAGATTTCTTACTAGAAATAAAAAATACAATTCCGGTTAGAGATTTGAATAATATACATTTAATCAATAAAACATACAGTGGATCATTCCAGCTATGATGAATTGCATCTTAAAGTTCTGAGGTAGACCTACTGGAATGATCGTACAATCACAGAATCGACAGGATTTCAACATTTTATTGCCTAACATTAAAACGTTGACTCAAATTCAATTTCACGCTGTCGAATGACAAAAGATGCCCTTCCAAAATGACATTTCAAATTGAAAAGATATTAAATGAATGATATTGGCGTGAGCTGTTGATAAAACAGAAACGATAAAATCAAATAAATTTCAAATTGTATTATTGTCTGACGGTTTTAATGGCGATATATGAGAAAGACTAATTTGCCAATCAAAGAACGAACGACGCATAAAGAAAGATACAGATAAACATGTTATTAGCTATTCCACGAGATGCACAGTCTGACGTCACGATCGTGTGCAATATATTTTAGGACCGAAATCGTTTGATTCTTAAAAGAAGTCTTGGGTCATCATACAAAGATGTATCTCCTAGGAGCTTGTGTTTTGTGTATGTTGATGACATCTGTGTCAGCCACAACGCAGGAAGAAGAAATATTTGAAGAAAATGTTAACAACCCGCCCATTACCGGACAAGAAATAGGTAGGTCGTTCGATTCCACGTTTCTTAAAGTAAAAGTTAAACAGGTGTAGATTCTAGGACGATTGCTTGACTCGGTCCACACAATTCTTCAACCTGAATCTTATTCAACTTTACAGCTACCGTCACGATTGCACCCATGAATAATTTGTCCCTACCTCAAATGCCCAAGAACACTACTCATTGGTGATTGTGACGGATAAAATGTGGTCGGTGCCATTTTCTAACTGTCTGTGGAGCGACTGTAGCTGCAGATAGCCATAGTGAGTTAAGGGTAACGCAGAATGTAAAACCACAAATATGTTTTACGTTTTTTATAATATTTCTTCTTTTTGGCTTCTTTTTGTTTTTACGAAGTTTGCATTGGTAACAATATTATTTGGTACGACATACATAAATTAGTATGTCATAGATATGTATTCGCCGTGTATACTTCTTGTAAAATACCTTCAACAATATGGTAAAAATCTATAGTTGTATCATTCGAGCATAAATGTTAACGAATTGATTCCTAATGTTGTAGTGGACTGCCCTAGGAATTGGAACTACAGGTGCACGGCACCGTTAGATCGCCTACGGTTCAGCAAGCTCTCTAAAGCCAAGGTGTATTGTGATGATATCGGGGGTTACATTGGTGGAGGAAACTGTAATATTGGTGAGATTCACTTGTATGTCAAATCAATTAATATATTTCACGTTAGACCAAATAAATATGTTTGTTTATTAGAATAACCCTTAAACTATAAAATGATGCATATTTTTTTCAAAATTTTGCTTACAACGAGTGAAAGTTTTGTCTGTCCAGTGTTTGGAGGGGTTTTCGTTATTTTGAGATCACACTTTCGTGCGTTGATCAGAAAATTTAGCGAACTGAGAACTAATCGAAAACAGGACTCTCATTAAAAATGACGCACGAAATGACCAGAAGTGTAACTCTCTTATTGGAGAGGATTCAAATGTACTCTACCTGGACTATGTCTAAGTAACATTCTGTGTTGTGAAGAGCCGCCTGGCTGAGGGGTTTAGATTATCAGTTCGTATGGATAGATGATGCCTTAAGATCCCGGGTTCAATTACGACATTGATCTCTGAACTTCATGAACTAGATTTTGTATAATGTCAAAAACGTAATACCAAAATAACACAAATACAGTCATATATGTTTTATATGTCATATAGACGACTCCAAAATCATTTTTAACAACGTATGGAAATCACAACAAAGAACACAATTAATTTTTCGGAAACTGTTGCAGGCCTAATAAAAAAAACCTTGGCGAAGCTGACAAAATTGTTGCTATATTATAATGCCCAAATTGTCCTGCTTGAAACGCAACAAGTTGAAGTCTCTGCGGTTATCCGTTTTTTTAGAAAGAAGAAAGTGAGAATGTAGAATATGTTAAATAGAAAGTCTCTGGAATACGCATTTAATTATTGGCTGTTAATTCAGTCTACTTTTGCTGTATCGACTATCGGCATCTGGTTTAGCCAATTTCAGTTGAACCTGTGATTACAATATACAGGGATATAAAGCTCGGCATTTTCCAGGCCCAATCATCATTAAATCAGGTACTCGGTAATGTGCATTATGTGCATAACTATGGTGAAAGATAGCACATGAGCACTTTGGTTGTTTTAAAGGTCTGCAAAAACATATAAATATTTGACATAAGCGGAATTAGATATAAAATAAATAATCGAAATATTGATTTATCTGTGAATGAAACTTGACAAGCATTACCCTCTCTTTGACGGATTTACATGGTTGACCAGCCGGTGAATGAAAAACTGCCTTAGCAGTTTGAGACACCAAAAGAGTCCCGATTGCCTTCTCTTGATTCAATCGGTAGGCATTTTTTTTCCGCGAATACAATGTTTTTCTAGTCCAACATTAGATAGTTTTTAGACCCAAATAAGTTATAATAATACCTTCTTAGGAATTAAAGATAGTGAGTATGTACTTAAGTTGTAAAATGGAAATATTAAAGAGTGAAATCAAGTTATTGTCGTTCAACGCCACTGTCTTCTTCGCTTGACATTGAGACGGCTAATCCCATGAATCTTCCAAATCTGCTCAATGTCTTTATAATAGGCCCAATGGAACAGTAAACGACTCAAATGTAACTATTTGAAATTATAACTTCAAATTAATTTGCCAATATAAGAGATGTTCCAATGTTCAGCTGAGCTTCGTATCGGTAAATCGATAAAATTGCTTTCAATCGATCGGAATATTGTAATTTGTATCCGCATATTGATATGTTCATTGTGCATTGCAGAATTACAAGTGGACAATTCGACGACAGGTAATTGGTTCGCCGAGAAGCCATTTCAATTAATAACGGTAGAGATGACTTTTCACTTTCTAATAAGAAGAAACGTAATTGAAGACAGTTTGATAACTGTTTTATCTTTCCTTTCAGATCCTCAAACCCAACTGAGCAGGAACGAGTGCTGTCGGAGCTCAAAATAACCTCACAGCATCTACAGGTCATACAGAACTGATGAGCGGAATGTGTGCATGGTCGTTGCATCAATTGAACTGTCTACTACATCTACAATATAAAACAAATCAAAGCGAAACAATTCACTTATGTTGTCTTGTAATGTACATTTAGTACAGGACGCGGATGTCGAAGGCGGACAGTTCTACTCAAGACAAGTTCAAATTAGTCACCGAATAATTCAAAAATTCAATTTGTGGTTCTGTTATCCTGTACATGATAAATAAAAGATTAAAAGCTGATCTGTGAACTTCAAATATTTTATCTCGTGCCGACAGCGAAATTGTCAACTGTACAGTTAAGTACAACGGCTCATAGGGGACATGAATTTATTTTTTCTATTTTGTATTTCTTTTCTTTTTTTTAATTTCTACCCGCCCTGATATTGATTTCCACCCGCCCCGAAATTCATTTTTACCCGCCCGAAATTATTTATCACCCGGCCCTAAATTGGTTTTCACCCGCCCCGAAATTAATTTTCACCCGGCCCTAAATTCATTTCTATCCGCCCCAAAATTAATTTATACCCACCCTAAATTCATTTCTAATAACGGCCCATCCGGCCCTAAATTCGTTTCTAATAACGGCCCATCCGGCCCTAAATTCATTTCTACCTGCCCCGAAATTGATCTATACACGGCCTGAAATTCATTTATACCCGCCCCGAAATTCATACAATTTTTTTTATATTTTTAATTTTTTACATTTTCACTTGCTGTGAAAGACGCAAACGTGTCGTCATTAGAGAGCAAATCGACTGATATAGCTGTCGTTCAGTAGGCCTATATTCCTATTGAGTGTTTATTCGATTGGGGTTTAACGCCGTTATGATTTTTTCTCACTCTTATAATGGTGTGTCAGGCCAATGGGCGGAGGAAATCACCTTCGTCCACTTCTTATGTTATTTCACTCGCATTGCAGCTTGTCAGTGAAGTTCGTGAAGCTACATATAACGTTCGGACGATTGGAAACGAATTTAGTGGCAGGTAGAAATGAAATTCGTGGCGGGTATATAGGAATTTTAGGGTAGAAATGAGTTTCGGGCCGTGTATAAACTAATTTCGGAACGGGTGAAAACTAATTTCGGGCCGGGCGGAAATTAATTTAGGGGCAGGTAGAAATGAATTTAGGGCCGGGTGGAAATAAATTTCGGGCCGGGTTGAAATGAATTTAGGGCCGGGTGGAAATTAATTCTGGGGTGGGTAGAAATGAATTTCGGGCCGTGTATAAAGTAATATCTGGGCGGGTGAAAACTAATTTCGGGCCGTGTGGAAATGAATTTAGAGGAGGATTGAAATTAATTTCGGGGCGGGTAGAAATGAATTTCGGGTCAGGTGAAATTAATTTCGGGCCGGGTTGAAATGAATTTAGGGCCGGGTGGAAAGGAATTTCGGGCGGGTAGAAATGAATTTCGGGGAAGGTGGAAATCAATATCGGGGCGGGTAGAAATAAAATAAAAAAAAAGAAAATAGAAAAAAAATAAATTTATGTCCCCTACGAGCCGCCGTAGTTAAGAGATGTTGTAGCTAAATAGCCTAGAGATTTCAATGCATGCCCAATGCTTCAATGTGTCTGAGACAATTGAACCTGGCTTAGTGCGTAGCGTGTCGGTCTACTATAAATTATATATCAATATACTGCTCACGAGTTTGAGTCTGTCGACCCTCGGGTATATGAATTAGCCACACGGTGGACCCGGCAATCACAGGGGTTGTGTTTAGAAGGTTTTATCTCGGTTTTCATCTGCTTTTCATCAATCAAGCAAATAAAGCAAATCAATTCGTCTGATGACAGTTCTTAAAACCAAGATTTAATAAAGGGGAAGACAACTACTTTTCGACCTAAACTTACTATTTTTATTGCATAATTTCAAAGACATCCATCTGTATTGCACTTGCAATCTAATAAACATAGCCGTTAATTAGTTAATATAAAATACAGAACAAGCGTCATTGTTCGAAAAACAGGGGGGGTTGTATCATCTAGTCGTGGCTGTCCCCTATTGCCTGCACTGGTGGATGCTTTCATATAAAGCCGAAAGGGTACCGTCCCAAAGCGAAACAACAACAACAAACAAACAACCGCTCGTGCTTATCAACCTGGCATAAAAAAAACCCCATTTTTTTTAAAAACGCAGGTCGCTGAAAACATGTTTAACGTATGTGTCACTCAAAGAGCTATTTTAATGGGTATACAACAAATTAACATTGCGCTTGGATGACAAAGCTTGTGTATACGCTGTGTTTTCTAACAATGACGTCAGACCCGCCGGTTCAATTAATTAAATAAAGGCCATGCTCACTGGAATGCAAGTGCAAAACAGATGTTTGTCTTTGAAAATATGCAATAAAAATAATAAGTTTAGGTAAAAAATAAACAGTTGTCTTTCCCTTTAAATGGAAAAATAGTTGTCTTTCCCTTACAACGTTTATTTACCGGAAACGTCTTTGAGTGTTGACATCATGTTGACAATAGGCTCTACCATCTGATCATGCTGTAATACAATGTGTTATTTACAACCTTTGGAATTGTAATTAGATGTTGAGTCAATAATTAAGCCTTCTTATGCAGGAAATATTTACCTTCAACCTGACATCTGTATAATATTAAATCATCACGTTCTTTTGACATCTGTGAGAAATCATTGTAGATTTTTTTAAAAGGAAAATAACTGTTGAAAACTGCGCTCCAAATACTAACAATATAAAGCTACACAATAATTCTATTGCCAAATAACACCTTTATTTCGCCATTTAACATCAATTAGGTTGACAGCTATTGCTTACATCTTTATTGTGGATTCTCATTGGTGAAGGAAACTACAGTCGATGCAAATGGCAAAAAACAAAGACAAGAAAGCACAAATGCAGGACAATGACATGACTCAATATATAGACATTGCCAAAGATCGGCTTCCTGTTTCCCTTCAGCTCCAACAGCAACACACAGGGCAGCACGAAGCTCCCCGCAACCACCCGCCATAGAATTTTGTAAAAATTCCAAATTCAGAGATTCAGAGCAATGACCTGGAAGTCAGACTTTGGTCGAGGCATACAATATACCCATTGCACTACAGCAGTTTAATAAGGTTTTGAATATAAATGACAGAATGGAACCTAATTTAAAATGTGTTTTAGGATCCACAATGTCTTCGAAAGTATCTTCTCTGCTACAATACCATTGACATTCAGAAATTCTCCCCTACGACAGTTAAAGCATTGCAGGGTTTTGTGTTTATACCAGCCGACAAAAGCAGAACACTTTTGCAGTATTTCATTATAATAAGGAATGTGTGTCTGTATGGATCGGGGAGGTCGAAAGGAGAGGACAGGGGAGGGTGTCTCAGGTGTCGTCGGGACGCAATTGTCTTTTTAGCGAATGGGATTATTTTGGAGCAGTTGTCGTCCCGAGTAATTCCAAAGACACAGATTTTAATCACTCTCCTTACCATTGGAGAAAACTGAAATATAATTTATAAAAAAATCCTTATTTTATTTAAAAAAAGGACATATGGATTCGTCCCTGCCAATCATTGTGTTAACTGTTTAACAGATGCGTTGAAAAACATTTCATTTAGATTTCCTTATGTTTCAGATTGTCACGTTGGGCTATGTGATACACAGGTAATTAAAACAATGTCATGTTTTCTAATAAAATATTTTATTTACTGTTTCTCACAGTATCTCTCCAACATTTACAAGCCAGACAACCGTGATTTGGAAGAAAAAACTCCTCGCATGATATAGAGCATTCGGGACAGAAAAGACACGAAATATAATACATTTAGATTAAAACAATGAAATATTTTATGATTGTAAATACATGTATTGAATTGATACAACTCAAATACGGATTTAAATTACTCAAATTGATATGGTATTTACTCTGATGACATCTTTTCATAGTTCCTTCGTGTTGTCCTCTAGCTATTGGCAACAGACAACAACCTCCAACAACTGCCTCTGACATTGAGCCAAACAACAGGATGTCTTACATGTATAAAGAAGCAATTCAGTCTTGCTGCTAAAAAAACTATAGGCCTATTTAAACAATAGTACATGTAGTAATAAAGATGCCATGTCGCTATTAATAAAAATAAACATTAAAAACAATATGACAGCTTTCGCGAATAAACTTGACTTCTTACTTTTACCTTGACGCGAAGTGATGAATGGCAAAACGATTCACAGTGTAATGTCGGCCAGATATACTAATTCGGATTGTGACCTATGGATTTTATCCCAGATTGTAAAACGGCTCTGTTAAACAGACTTGCTTGGTCGGTACTTGTAGTCCGAATAGGTGGACGGCGAAAAATAAACTAGAAAATACCTCTTGAGACAGTCTATACAAGCTACCGAACAAAATTGAAAGCTACTGAAATAATCTTCCAGTAGTTCACAGGTTAATCAATCGTTATCAAGCATTCCCTTCTTTCTTCATCACGTGTTTGATTCCACATGATCCCTATGACCTGTTAATTCTACCGACTCCGTTCCATCGCCATCATCAGTCTGTCTAGAACCTGGAGAGGAAATTTAAATTGCATTTAATAATAATCATAAATGTTTTTGTTGTTGTTGCTTGTTTTGTTTTGTTTTTTTGCTATAAAGATGCCAGGTAAAATATTCTATTTTTTTTTCAAATCGAAGCTGTTAAAATCAATCCATGTAGCTTACGTCCAACTTTATTGCTATGGAAGGACGTATAATGAGCCAACTGCCTTCATTGCACATTATCCAAACACACTATAGTTCTACTTTTACACACAGAGATATCTCTGTTTAGCCTTAGCTCGAGATACCGAGATAACTAATATAGGGCCTATCCTATATCCAGGGTTGTCTCGGGTAGATATCACATCAGAGCATCATAGTGTACCGTAAATCGGGGTGAATTCGGACGTGGGGTGAATTCGGCCAGTGACACTGGTAAAAAGATACATGCTGCAAAATGTATCAATGAATGCAATAGTTCCATACACTTCTCTCATAAAACTTTCCATCACGCGAATGCCCCAATGTTGTGTCATTGTCACATGATTATGGCAACAGTAAT
>JAVFBW010140501.1:0-12974 GCA_034783835.1 Mopalia ciliata | reverse complement strand
TGTGATCCTCTTTAATGAATGATAACCAGAGTTACGATCAGGTTATGAAAATGGAAATTAATGTATTGTGTTACACAAAAAAAGTTTTACTTATTTATAGAATATGGTTTTTGGGTGGTCTTCTCCTTTAAGTCGAGGCTGTTCTGAGTGGGCAAGGGTGAGGCGATGATACGCCTGGATAAGGAGATATTAACGGTTCACATAACATCTGAATGCGACGGATCTTCGTCTCAATATATGTGACAGGAATCCATTCATTCATCTTTTATAAAATGCTATCCCGAGAATTTGGCACATTTAATGTATGATTTTTGCGTCTTTCAGAAAGTGAATATTAACGGTATTTTGTTTATTTTGGGATAACACTTTTTGAGGCCGAGTGCTCTAGGTCGCTGGCATTTACTACTGGCGATTTCGTGCTTGAGTCTTGAGGACCGTGGGTCCGATTCCCGGACAGGTTTAAGATTTTCTGCACTAGAATCTGTTCAAATTAAGAAAATGTTATCTCATCTTTGTCCCGTCCGTCGCTCCCTTTACAATCTCTTCCAAGTTCTTGTAAAACACTGTTGAGTGTGAGTAATTCTGGCCATATATACATCGGTCTATAACCAGCGAAACCCGAAGCCATCGATCTATAACCAGCGAAACCCGGAGCCATCGATCTATAACAAACAAAACCATGAGCCATCGATCCATAACCAGCGAAACCCGGAGCCATCCATCTATAACAAGCAAAACCATGAGACAACGGTCTATAACCAATGAAACAAGGAGCCATCGATCCATAACCAGCGCAACCCGCAGCCATCCATCTATAACAAGCAAAACCATGAGCCACCGGTCTATAACCAATGAAACAAGGAGCCATCGATCTATACCCAGTGAAACCCGGAGCCATCCATCTATAACAAGCAAAACCATGAGCCATCGGTCTATAACCAATGAAACAAGGAGCCATCGATCCATAACCAGCGCAACCCGGAGCCATCCATCTATAACAAGCAAAACCATGAGCCATTGGTCTATAACCTATGAAACAAGGAGCCATCGATCCATAACCAGCGCAACCCGGAGCCATCCATCTATAACAAGCAAAACCATGAGACATCGGTCTATAACCAATGAAACAAGGAGCCATCGGTCTACAACCGGTGAAACCAGGAGCCTTTGGTCTAAAACCATCGAAATCTGGTGCGATTGATCTGTAACCAGTGAAACCCGGAGCCATTGGTTCACAACCAGTGAAACCAGGAGCCATTGGTCTATTATCAGTGAAACCATTAGCCATCGATTTATAACCAGTGAAACCAGGAGCCATCGGTCCATAACCAGTGGACCAGGGGTCATATATCTACAACCAGATAAACCAGGAGCCATCGGTCTATAATCAGTGCTCATATCGTGTTTTGTAGACTTTCAAGACGAATGCAAGAGGATAGGAATATATTCCACATGCTGTATCAGTTAAGCCTCAGCAAGGCACACTTCCAAGTCAATTTAATTAGAAAATGGTCCACTGTAGCAAGATTACAACAACAACAAAACAAAGCCAAGACAATGCCCGACATGCTATATATAGTTCATCGAGTGCAGATTGCCACAAGTCGAAAACTCACGTATATATAGCCTATAGCCAACAATACACAACCATGCATTTTATTATGAAAAATGCAAATTAAGGTGACAAATAAAAAGTAGACCTATCGTCCACACCTGGGGACAAGCACTTTTGTGTTTCAAACAATTGTAATATAATTGTCCATAATCGATTTGCAAATTGAAGTTCCAAGTCAATGTCCATCTCTGTGGACAAACACCTGAAGCTACCTTATTCAACTGCCATAAAAACCAACTAAGAACATCACCCTGGGTCTTAGGAGGATATTAGGCGACGGGTTCATTCTTATTCAGTACTTTTATTGTAGTCCATATCATTTTATTTTCTCCACAAATCAGACGTACTAATAGTCTTAACAGAATCGGTCGCAATTGTAGGCCTATTAAACAAATGTAGTTTCCCTCATTTATCCTTCGCTAGAAAATAACAAATGCTTTGCGAAATGCAGAGGGTGGATGTCCTTCTGATCTGATTGCACTTTTTAGGCAAATTCATTGCCGCTAAATACAGGCTGTGAGAGAGAAGTCCGTAGTTGAGGTTGTGGATGCTTTTATTTCACATATCTACTAAAGAGTTCCACTCACCTTTTTATTTTACATAAGTGAAAAAGATTTCCGCATCAGTTCAATTAAGGCTTATTTCACATATGTTGAATTCTTTTTTACAATAAATAATGATTTCACTATGTTGAATTCTTTTTTACAATAAATAATTATTTCAAATGTGTGAAAAAGAATTTCACATGTGTTAAATTCTTTTCCACATGTGTTGAATAGTTTTCCACATACGTGAAATTCTTTTTCACATAAGTAAAATGAAGACATTTATTTTACTTATGTGAAAAAGAATTGTACATGTGTGGAAAAGAATTCAACATATTGTAGAATAAAGGTATAAGTGATAAAACGGCTTGCCATAGACAGGTAGATGTATAACACCGATACTTAATTTGATAAACGTTTCAGATACCGTGAGTCTTGGGGACATGAAAACTATAAAAGGTAGCGGACGGGTGTGGACAGGTTCCGTTATAGTTCAGCCATCGTAAAATTTTTAGGTTTGCATAAAATCAAAAACATTTTCCAACCAATCAAAATGAAACACAATTTGAGACTAATTGACTTGATTCTCATCCATAACTTTACGAAAAGTTTTGGTCTCGTTTTTATTGTGCAAAAGTGTACCATGCCTTGTACCCATTATGTAATACATTCAATTCTATTGTTTAAAATCGAGCTGTTAAGTCTGGGTAAATATATAGCCTTGTTTCAGTTCCATATTCATAGATGCATGCGACATAAAATGTCAACAGCGAGCTACTGTGGTGACAAAGCACGTACTGTTTGATATGTCGTGTACACAATTATGTACCTCATTTTGACATTAGGTAGAGCAGAGAATAAATATCATGCCATATATTGACAAAACAATTACTTATAAAATGTCATTAGAAATCCAAGAGCATTAATAGGTACAAAATTGCAAAGCTTCTGATGATTTCAAGTTCATCTGCAGGAGATCAATGTTTTGTCGCATGCACGAAGGCTAACTCGTTACTGACGTGTGTAGGCACTGGGATTGCATACGCGTGATTTATGGCCCGTCAATTTTAATCAACTTCCCTTAGCTGATCCACGTGTAATCCGATTACATTTATTAACTCAGTTCCGTTCGTTATGAAAACCCATCCTTGCTACACAACACAACCAATCAATTTCCGAATCGCCCGCCTTTCAATCCATTACCATAATGCACGGAAATAGACCAGAAAATATTAGTATATCAATAGTATAAAAACATAAATATCTATTTTTGTTGTTTTGACTGATTATATTGTATGGTTATATAAAGGAAACTTAAACAATTCGACCTTTAGAAACACCTTGCCCAATTTCACAACCATTGTAGGCTACCTAAAGTTATTTGGGGAATTACTATACCTTATTCAGCAAGATTAAGTCTTAAAATCTGAGAAAACTCAATAGTGGCATACTTCGTCGCTTTGAAACTTAAAAAATAGCTTAGAGCCACACTCAGAACTGACCAGAGTTTTAAAGCGAAGTATTGAAAACCGACCCCAAAAGCGGCACCCGGATTTATTGAATAAGAATTTCAAAATATTCTATCTAAATGTCCAGATGTCTCGAGCAGGCCTATTGCCTACCAGCTGAACAGAGCTCTAAGGGACAGTATGGTTAAGACACGAAATTCCTCTGTATCAAATTACGCATCGAATAGTGTTAGCGGACAGGATCAGAGGTTATTTTCAACGGAGTTGGGTGACTTACCATTTTTCACTCCCCTTACTTGTTTTTACTTCATTTCGAGTTGTCTGTAGGCTACCCATATATCTACTCGAGATTATGGTCGTACTGGACCCGAGCAAGTTTCTAACATGAATAATTTTCTAGAAATACGCGTGGGAAAATGAGTCTTTTTTTAAACTAAATTGCCAGAAAAGGGCAATTAAAGTTTTGCGACTTGAATATATGATCATGTATATCATGACCATATATTATGATATATAATATATCATATTATTGAGGCCCAATAATTGCCTCCAATTTAACTGAATGTGATTAACTTGTTTAAGTGGCATTTAGAAGTTGTAGCAGTAACATAACACAATTCTATGGATTTCAACTTCTGTATTATTATGGAATTCCCAAGTCACGAATGGATAAACAGGATAGACGGCTGCGGTCAGGGTGATATCTCGGTCGGTATATAATCAGCAGCAGCAAAACAATCATTAAACACTACATTCTCTGCTGCAATCTCTTTATTTATATTTTCCTTCAAATCAGTTAATTCTTGATTTCAATAGACATACCCACAAATTCAGTTATGAACAATTGTATAAAAATAAGGCTCAACTCGCTAACTACTGGAACACACTGATAACTGCATGCTCAGTTGGATATCTTTTTATTAAAGCCGACGCCGTCTTACCTACAGCTACATTGGATAGTCTCCTCAGTTATGAGCCAGGAAATGTAGTAGTGATTACCACAAATTAGGCGATCGTCACTCCGCAAATTAGAACTGTATAAATACACATGGACTTTGTACTGATCCGTACATAGAGATGCAATTCGTTTAAAAATGACTACAAAATTTAAATATTTTTGATTTAACAAGCTCAGTAGCTTGCTGCTCCCCCGCTAAAAAATTTGCTAATAATCCAGGTTTTCACGGTTTTCATAGATGCTCCATAATAATACAGAAGTTGAAATCCATAGAATTGTGTAATGTGAATGTGATTAGTATTTCGAATTATTTTTTTCACCAACAAATAGTTTGATGACCATACTTTTAATCCAGCAAGACCATAAGCGTTACCGACTCCGGATCTTGTTTCCGAGGGTAATTCTAGACTATAAGATTTTGATCGACGCCCCGGCCTGGGCCAGTGCGGCTATTTTGTTAAAAGATTTATATATAGTGCTTGAGTAAACCACATACAATATCCTATATACATTATGGCGAATTTATTCATATGAAACAATTATGAATTGACTGGGGCTAGACCATTTTAGTATCAAAAATCCTTTCTCCCGCGTTCCGGGATTATAGTCCAAATGTACCTGTTATGATTCAGGAATCTTTGACGTAAGTTCTCTCGTGGATGCACGTGAGTAGCATCCATTTGACAATGTCCCAGTGTCCTTGTAAAGACTTGTTTACACCTCCCATACACATGACCAGATAATTCCCATCAAATGCGATTATCTCCAATCCGATATAGCAATTAATCGATTTCCCAAAACAGACATACGCGTGTTTCATAGATCACAAGTTAAAATACTGTGGCCTTGGCGATTTAAGCCGCTACATAACATTCAATCGGATCGGAATGACACGGGCGGGAGGTTGGAGGGAGTTCTTTGTTACCCTGACAATCGGCGACCTAATTACGCTATGTTTGTGAGATCTTTTTTGGATCACGACGTCATGTATGATATGACGCCAATTTAAAGTTTTTTGTTATGGTTAGTTGAAGTTTAGTGTTACACTTAGGTTAAGTGTGAGTCTATGGGTTAGTTTGAGGTTTAATATTAACCCAAAACCAGAACTAAGAATTCGCCATTTTTGTCTTATATGACGGACATATCTCGGGACACATGAGCGATGCAACCATAAAAGAGGGAACTCTCTGAGGGACAGAAATAGATGGACACACCCTGATGCAATTGACGTCACACTGGAACAGTTTCAACGAGTCGAGGCAATTTATAAATCTCGGACTGATTTAAGCGTGATTAAATACGTCAACTGATGATCTTCATGTTTTGTGTGTGATACAACAGATAATCATTATCCCATGCAGTTGGAATTGTTTTGACTATGACGTAATGTTCTCCATTTAAGCCCTTAGTTAAATTAATCCTCGATCTGATGAATCACATATTCAAACCACGTTTACTCCCATCTTTATACGATTGCGTTGAACAAATAATCGACATTTATATGTTTGGCTAACCAGGCTTAACCTCGTCAATACAAGCGCCATTTTGGTGTCCTCCTTTAAGTACAACGTTACGACCGAACCAAATCTACCGATTGATACTGTTAACATAAAAACATCTATAGGGCGAACTGCTTTTGTCCCAACAAATGAAAGAGCAAAACGGAGTCAATTCGCAATTCTTTAAAGAGCTTATTTCTTCAAAATTAGTACTGGCTATAATCATCTTACAATAAACTGTAGTTATAAAACAATGTTTTTATTTTTTTTTTAAATTGCGTAAGAACTTCGTTTACTTTAAGAACTTCAAGCTGTTTCACCCATATCGGACTCTCAGCTCAAATACGATTTTTTGCAAATAATGGTCAAAATACAAAGTTTATTTCAACCAAACGCAAATAGCAATTCAAGCACATGATTGCATATGTGAAAAAATAAGCTTGGCCCCGTAGATATGTTTACAGTCCAGTAAGCCAAATGTTAGTTCATTTTGTGTTTTGTTATTGTTGCAGTTGATAAGGTGGTGGGATGTTGTGCCTTGTTTAATCGTTTCCTAAATAGGGGAAAATCAACGAAGAAATCATTTTCAAGAGTATCGACAATCATACGACGCAAAATCAGATCAGCCCCTTCTTAGCCCTCGGAGTAACAACAGTATAACCTATAGAGATCCCTCTACCACGAAGCTGAAAGATGGACCACTTCTTCAAGGTCAAAATTGCTTTGTTTTTTTAATCCTGCATTTTGTGAAACAGTTATATTAAAATCCCAGTGAAAAGTAATTCAATTTTAAGTTTGAAAATGGGTGAGTTTGCGCGATTTCTAGCGCTTCGTGTTTTGTCGAAATTTAATATTTCAACTCGAAAACGTTTTGTGTTACACCCGTCAATTTAGGAAGGCTTATTATAGTGACATAACAATCTAATAAAGAGTATCTCATTTATTATTTTTTCGACCTAGTTCTCTTTTTATAGCGATTTCTTAAAATTAATTGTGAAAATTGGACTTTCTGCATTGAAAAATATATAATTAAAAAAATAAGCCGAATTAAAAGAAAATGAGATACTTATAACTAGATAATTATATCACCAATAAGCATACTCAAAGGGTTTTCAAGAAAACAGTAGTAATTTTAAATCTCGACAAAAATGAAGTGCTAGAAATCGTGCAAATCCCATCCAACTTGCAAAGAAACGAATCAAAATTTTCAAATTTAAGATAAAATGACTTCTATATAAGTGGAATTTATACATATATTTTTCACTGGAGGAAGGACAGAAAACAGAATGCTCTAAAAAAAGAAATATAAAAAAACTGAGAATCTTGACCCTCGAAGGGGTTGTTGGTTTTATAGTTTCATAAGGAATTCCCAAGTCTCACTATACATGTGTTTAGTCCGTCACGAATGGATGGACACGGATAGATAGCTGCGGTCATGGTGATATCTCCGCCAATCGCATTAGCTTGATACGGGTATATAATCATCAGCAGCAAAACAATCATTGTACACGACATTCTCTGCTGCAATCTCCTTTATTTATATTTACCTTCAAATCACTTAATTCTTGATTTCAATAGACGTACCCACAAATTCAATTTTGAAGAATGGTATAAAAATAAGGCTCAACTCGCTAACTACTGGAACAGACTGATAACTGCATGCTCAGCTCGATACCTTTTTCTTAAAACCGCCGCCGTCTTACCTTAGCTACATTGGATAGTCTCCTCAGTTATATACCAGGAAAATGTAGTAGTGATCACCACAAATTAGGCGATCGTCACTCCGCAAATTAGAACTGTATAAATACACATGGACTTTGTACTGATGCATTACATAGAGATGCAATTCCTTTAAAAGTTACTTCAAAATTTTACAATTTTTGATTTAACAAACTCTGTAGCTTGCAGCTCCACCGCTTAAGTATTATTTTGAGAAGAAGAAAAAAAGCTAATAATCCAGGTTAAACCATTTTTTCCGACTCAAGTTTTTCTTTAGTAGAGTGAAAATGATTTGTGCTTATCACCAAACTCGTTTGGGCAATTTGAAGGAAACAATACTGAATGCAGTAGAAGTGTACACTATGTGGACAATCGGCTAACTTTTTTTCAAGTTATATTTGGGAAAATTCCAATTTTTAAAGAATGATAGCCACATTTATTTGTAAAATTTAACACCTTAAACCAGCCATGCTGATTGTAGTTTTATTTTGGTGGAGAGAAAAAACTCGAAGTCACTTTACCAACAATAAAAGTTGTCAACAGTTAATGTTATTTTGTACTGAAGAGTCGGACCCTGAATGGCACATGTTAACAAGACACTATCCAGTTACCACTGTAAGCCTTCCAGGGTAACACTTTTTTCATTCTGGATGTTCAAAACGAAATTAATTCTCTGCCTACCACACATTGCGTATTGAAGGTCTAGATTTAACATAAAGTTCCTTTTGTAACAAGCATGGGTGTTCAATCTGTACGTTTCCAGTACAGGCGAGACTCGTATAAATTTTTAACATGCCAAGTGAGAACCTAGCATGCGGTCAAATTAGACAAGGGCTCTTGTTTAAATGGGTGACATGCAATCCAAACTGTTCCCAAGAGGGCTTAAACTGTGAGTGTCATCAAAGTTATTGTTTTCACCCAAAAGAGAAATCACTGATGACGGCAATACGGTTTTGCTGAAATTAATCATATTCGTTTTCTTAACAGGAATAAGTTACATTGCAAGTAAGAGATAAGAGAAAACCGTGTTTAATTTATTTGATTGTGGTTTCAAGTCGTACGATTTAGGTTTTCACTGGCATGATGGGGTAAAAAAAAAAAAAAACGGTTAAAATTTTTTGTTTCAGCAGGGTTTGAATATTTGTTTCGTCAATTAGACGCTGCAAAATTTGACCACAACTCTGCCGGGTTACTTTATACTTGTAGCTAGAAAAACTGTAAAAAAAAAAAAACCCAGCTAATTCCTCTATTCAAATATATTATTCCTTTTTTCGTAAAAAAGAAAGCCGAATTAAAAAAAAATTAGACACTGTATGTTTACTGGATTAGTATACATGTAACTAATAATAGTTTCGAGAAAGCAGTTGAAATATTGAATTTCAACAAAATAGAGTGCTAGAATAAACTCGCAAAAAACCCACCCAGCTGTACACTAGGAAAAAACTGAATCAGCTAAATTAGCTGCTCTAATCTTCTTAAGTAATATTTAAGTTCAAATCAGTTAATCATTGGTTTCACTTAAACTTAACACATTCAGTTCTGAACAATGATTACAAAAACTGTTTTTTTTTCCCAATGAATGTAGGACAGAAAATAGAATGTTCTGATCAGCAATTTTAAAGAAAATGAGTATTGTAACCCTCGAAAGGGTTGTAGTTTATATAGTTTCCGAGAAATCCCCGAATCCACTATACACGTGTTTCACTGGTCACGAATGGACGGAGGGCTCTGGTCAGGGGGATATCTCGGTCAATCGTACTAGCTTGATGCGGGTATAATCAACAGCAGCAAAACAATCATTGGACACTAGACTACCTTCAAATCAGTTAATTCTTGATTTCACTTTAACCTAACCACAGATTCAATTTTGAACAAATCTTAAAAAATATGACTCAACTCATCTACTACTGCAACACACCGACCCTACTGATAGTCTTGTGCTAAGCAGCGTATCATTAATTATAACCGTCGCCGTCTTACCTCCACGCCAGAGGGTAAAGTCACCACGGAAAGAACATTTTGTAAATTGATATTCGGTAAAATACCACAAATTATGCAATCGTCATATTAAAACTGTATGAATATACCTGGACTTCGTAATGGTGCCGTACCTCTCATGAATATCCTTGCAATTCTTTTAAAACTTATTAACAATTTTTAATGTAACAAGCTTAGTAGCTAGTAGGTCCCTAGCACAATGAATAGGGCGAATTCCTTCGTCTTAGCCCTACGTCCCGCCTATCTCAACCCATGGTGAAGGGTGGAAATACACCGCCGCTATGGCCGGTCTCTCAAAACATAGATCCGATTTTTCTGATTATTTTTTTGACAGAAAAATCACAATAATCAAACGCCTTCTTTCTTTTCTGAATTTCTCATCAGAGTTGACACGTGTAAGTTATCTCCCTTTGCAATAATAAGATTGAAAACCATCAAAAAAGAAATATTGCAAGTAGGTAAAATACTAATTAATGGTTTCAGTGTATCTAGAAAAAAATCTGAAATAGTTTTTTTGAGGCCTGCCCTATCAAGTTTCAGCTTTCACCATAGGTTTAGATAGGCCTAAGACAGAGGAATTAGCCCTATACATTATTTTTCGAAAAATAAAAAAAATCTGTTAATTCAGGTTAAATAGTTTTTCCAGACTTAAGTTCTGAAGTTTTTGTCTACGTAGAGTAAAATTTATTGTGCTTATCACCATATTGGTATGTGCATTTTGATGGAAAACAATCCTGATTGTGTAAGTAGTATAAAGTGAACTGTGAAGACAGTCAACTTAATTCAAGACATATTTGGGTACATTTGAATTTTTCAAAAAATCGTAGCCATATTTGCTTGCAAAATTTAATCAAACACGCAAAACCAACCAAACTGGATGTAAATTCACTGTTGTCAACCCTTGCTGTAACTATACCAACAATGAAACTTGTCAACAATGTTATTTTGTGCTTAAGACTCGGATCCAGAGTAACAATGTAAACAAGACCGGATCCAGAAGCATTTCAGGGTGGTACTTATTTTCATTTTGGCTGTTAAAAACAAAATTAACTACTACAACACACCAACACTACTGATATTCATGTGCTATGCTGTACAAAAAAAACTTCTGAAATTTGTCAACAGTTAATGTCATTTTGTGCTTAAGACTTGGACCCCGTGTAGCAATTTAAACAAGACGGGATCCAGAAGCATCTCAGGAAAGTACTTTATTCAGTCTGGCTGTTAAGAACAAAATTAACTACTATAACACACTGACACTACTGATATTCATGTGCTAAGCTGTATATCTTTAATTATAACCGTCGCTGTCTTACCTCCATGATGGTAAAGTCAACTTGGCAATAAACAAAGAACATTTTGTATGTTGATATTCCGTAAAATGCCACAAATTATGCAATCGTCATTTAGCAAATTAAAACTGTATGAATATACCAGGACTTCGTAATGGTGCCGTACATCTCATGTATCGATGCCCGGAACCAAGTGACAATGTAGACAACCATATGCAGAAGCATTCCAGCATTTCATTCTGGAAATTAATTCTCTGCCTACTACACCATACCGACTGATTTTGTTTGATTGGGTTTTAACGTCGTACAGAAGGGTATTTCACCTATACAGAGGCCGATTGTCCACTTGAGTTTGTTACTTGCCTAATTACGGTGGAAAGCCGAGAGGAAACTTCGTAAAACCACCCCCTTGATTGCTGGAGCCATATGGTGAGACTTACTCATATACAGGATAGTCGACAGATGGACTGAACCTCGGTACACTGAAGTAGGATAATTAAGTACATAGCTATCCACTAAGCCATGGGCCGAAATTTTGTTGAAGTGGCCCCAAAGAAACGGCTTCCCCCAATTCTGAGATACCACTATTTCTTGAGACTTCCAAAAAGAAACTAAATAAATAATTACATGGACAGAAGACTAATTCAGCATACATGGAGGCAGCACTTGTATTTCATCTGATCGGTTTATAACATGCCAAATAAACATCATCAATTTTGAGCAGATTCAATTAAATTTCCAATGAATTAAAGAATATTTTAAATTTTCACATATTACAAGCAATGATAAAAATTTCACAATTAGTCCTAGTTTTTCTTGTTGAATGACAACGAAGTCTGAGGAAGCGTTGCACAACATGTGAGCAAGGTTAACTGTAAACAGGACTGTCAACTCCTATGAATGTAATAACAGATGGGGTAAACAATGAAGTGGGAACTCTCTTTTAGTAACTAAAACACAGACAACAAGGGCAGGCAAAGGGAGATAAGCCTGACATCACAATAAGGATCGAAGCAATGCGTTTGTTCAGCTTCAACAAGTCCTTGATTTAGAAATTCTTGCTGCGGAGTTCATTCGTCAGCTTACAATCACACACTAATACTGGCCA
Organism: Mopalia ciliata; assembly: GCA_034783835.1. Taxonomy (NCBI): domain Eukaryota; kingdom Metazoa; phylum Mollusca; class Polyplacophora; order Chitonida; family Mopaliidae; genus Mopalia; species Mopalia ciliata. The sequence goes on along the minus strand of JAVFBW010140501.1, from coordinate 771 downwards.
TGGGATGAAAACAGTTCAGCGACCGGATACCTAATGACAGCCAGCAAAGCTCAGTTAACTCTCATCTACTGTTTCAAGTCCTCATTGCTGTTTGCATTCCCCTGGTGTTTTTTTGTCACCCTGAAAATTAACACAAAGCATTAAACTTTTAAAACACATGTTTCTATACATATATTAATTCATATTGTATAGCTTCGTTGTTAATGGTAAATAGGACTGTTCGATGGCTGTTTAACACCATACTCAAGGGTACTTTCCCCTTAAGTTATCTTCCACACAAAATATTTTGGAAAACCGGAGAAGAAATCTCATAAAATCCACAACTGCAACAGCCAGTATTCCCATGTGAATGCCTATATGTCTTATCCTCCCGAGAGACTTGAAGCTGAGAAAAGTATCGAACATGGGCATTCGGTACTACTGGCTAACCATGGTTTGTTTGATAATGGTTTAAGGTCATACACAAGGGCATTTCAGTTATGATGTTTTCACACTGATCCTTGCCTAATTATGGTGGAAAACTGGGAAGAAACCTCGCAAAAACCAATCACACGATAACTGGAGCCACACCATGCGACTCACTCATATACCTGATGGTTGACAGATGGACACCATCAGGTGAATGCACGTCCTAACCCATGTTCATGGGCAGCAAGTCATAGTCACATGGTTCCACAGCCCATAGTAAATATTATACAGACACCTAATCCAATTATGAAGTAGAAGATATTTTTTCTTTTAATCTCAGAACAAGTTATCTAATAATAGGAA
>JAVFBW010140500.1:0-22541 GCA_034783835.1 Mopalia ciliata | reverse complement strand
TTACTTCCCGTTTTCCACCGTAATTAGGCATGGAACAGTGTGAAGTGGACAATCCGTCGTCATATTAGTGGAATAACTTTGTTACCATGGAAATCCATAGTAGAAGCAGTAGTAGCGGTCGTGGTAGTAGTAGTGGTAAAGAGATGTAGTGGTAGCAGTATTGATGGTAGAAGAAGAAGTAGCTGTAGTTGTAGAGGTAGAAATAATAGTTCCGGTAGTTGTAGAGGTAGTAGTAGTAGTAGTAATTGTAGCAGTAGCAGGGATAGTAATGGTAGTAACAACGGTTATATAGTACTTGTAGAAGTGGTAGTAGAAGCAGTAGTAGTAGTAGTAGTGGAAGTGGTATAGTGTTTTGTTGGATACTAACACGCCTCTAGTTTTAATGTCAAAATAAAAATAAGATTTAAAGAATATATATATTTATTTAATTCTGATACCGCTCGAGCATATGTCATTTGACTAATATGTATTATGTTTTACATTGAAAGTGAGACAATGCATTAGTTACATTTTTTTAATTAAATATTTCAATTGTGTTTTATTTACTGTTAACGTTTAGTCGTTTCTGTGGCCACTCCACCTTAAGGCAGAACTCGCGTAGACCTCTAAATCACTATTAATCTATAACAGCACTTGAATATGTTTGTAAAAACTCCTCTGTGGGAGTAATTGGTGTTAGAATAAAACTGATCAGGCCTTATGCGGGTCAAAACAGATTTCTGATTTTCTTTGATAGGCAGTTTCTTTCAGTCTTATTTGCTATCTTATCTGAATCGTATTTAATCATAACAGAAAGCTAACAATAGGTCAGGGTCTGAGGCCATATGGCTGTGTTTGGTTCGCATGCTGGTTAGCTGTGGATTCACAACAGACCCATTAAATTTCCTCAAAGATTTTTGTTCATAATGTGTGAGAGCATAGACGGATTGACCACCGAGGCTTATAATAACCCCATTATCACTCATCTTAACCCCGTCATTTCGTTCGTTCTCCGGTCTCTTTGTTTGCGCTCTGTCGTTCGGTTTCGCCAATGCCCCGTGCACCTTCCTAAAAGCGACTTGACAGAAGGTTGAACACTGCCCAGTGTTGACAGAGCTGTATTTTTCAGGAGTGTCATAAGACCATTTATATGATTGAAATAACGGGTCGATTCTGAGGGTAATAAGGCGCCGAGGGACTTCTTCTCCCTGCCTCACTCTTCTGTAAGCGGGGGAAGCAGACTGGAAGCATATGGCACAAACACCAGAGACCGTATTCAACTGGCCAAATTTGTCGCAGCGAACCTTGACTGGTGTTTTTTCTTTCTCCCGATGACGCTTTTTCCCTTCTGTGTCATTATTACTCTTGATGGCGGCATAATAAGCGATAAAGAACGAAACACCGGGTCTTTTTTGGCCTGGCTTATGGTGTAGCCAAAGACTGGTCGTATGAAGGGCACTAATTGAATGGAGTGTGATGTTAATGGGGCTGATGAAGAGCCTAACAACTCACCCGCATCATCCTAACCACCAATTCCGGCGAATCCAAACCTTGTTATTTGACACATGCTAACAGATTCCTACAAATCGTAATTACTTTAAAATTCGAGAGAGTTGACAAATGAACGCCTTATAAAATTTATTGCTGATATTAAACACCATATTGAATATTTATTTATTTTATTTTTTTTGTGTGCAACAATATCAATCCGTCTTGCAATCTTTCGCACGCAAAATCTAAACACACGAGTGTAATTTACGATACACATATATTATTAATATACAAATCTAAATTGTTTTTTGTTTGTGTTGTTGTTTTTTTTCCTCCTTTAGTTTTTTTTATAATTGTTATTAATAACCTTAATTAAGGGTAAACTCTAATCAGAGAAACAATTTTTATTATTTATTTTGAAGCTTACTTTTTTTTCTCTTCATTTATGTAAAAAAAAAAACAATAAGATATTTCCAAAACATATCACTGGTATAGGATTGTCGGCCTTTTAAAATTCAGGAATCGATAAAGTCGGATCGAGATTTTTGAAAACTCTAGTTATGGGTAAAAATAAACAATTGCAGATATTTTCTTCTTCTAACTGCATTACATTTTATTTTTTTCTTTGAATAAAATTTATTTACCATATATACTTATTGCATCTTAGATCCTTATACCTCACACTATACCAATAGTACTTTTACATAAAAGATTTCATTTTCTCCAAAATGCAATTTTAGCATGATCATTTTACTTCTGCTTAGCACATATGTCATCTTACAAATACAACATATCATTTTCGTACAATTAACATTTCCTTAATTTACATTCAAAATAAAAAAAAGATGTTTTAAATTTGCATAATTTCCATATTTCTGACAAAAACAACAGACTCGATACAATCATCTTGATTAAGTGCACTTTTCAAATATTAAACGTATCATTGCTTTTTCTAGTTAAAACCCAAATCATCTTATCAAAGTTTAATATGATACGGTTAGATAACTCTTGTATAATGGTCCATCTTGTTGCATTTCATAAGACAATTCCCTGTCAAAATTGATGTATTCCCTTTTTTTCTTTTATTTAATTTGATTTGCTCATATGGATTGTGTGTTAAGTAAGAAATCTACAATGTGTGAAAAAGCATTACCTTCAATACTACTATTACAGTTTTCCCCTGCCGTTTCCATTTGTTTATCGCAACACGAAATAATAGCCTACTTTGATCTGGTTGCGTCTTTGTTATCAATTCAGTTTGCGTCTAGACATTTATATATGCCAGACCCTTTTTTTTTTTTTTTTTTTTGTTAGCGCGTTTTCTATTGTTTAGTCTTGTTTCTGACAGATCGGTATTTGAGTACTGCTCAGAAATAATTACCGAGGTGCTAACCGTATTTGTGTGGGTTTGCCGGTAATTAATTTAATGTAACAATCTCTTTAGCCCACCTGAGACTTCGCGGAACCTGGGGCGCGAGTGACAGCCGAGAAGAGAGGAATAATTCGCGAATCTTTCGTGGAAGGCTTTCGCTTCTTTTAGCCGAATTGACAAGAGAAACGCGATACTCCCCAATTGATAAGGCTTACGGCGGTTTTAAATCCACAACAAGTATTTCTCTGAGTCGTTCATGTTAAACAAAGAAGGTGAGTTATGGCCTGTTTCGATTAATTATACGTCAGACGACAACTTGGTACAGGTGTCAGCGAGGTTTAGACAACTGTTACCACGGCTTAAATAACCTTCTATTGTTACATACGATAACACAAGAAAGAGAATTGAACGGCATTGTTTTGTTTGATGTCGTATCGTTGTTAGGTAGTTTGAAGATGGTAAACACCTGCGTCTATTTCGCGCAATGTATTCAACTCATATCCAAACGTACTTTTTTTTACAAGATGTTTACCCGGTTTCTGCGCAAAACATTGGTAATCTACAGTTATCATACAACTATAGGGCGCTAAACAACAAGCAAATCAAAAGAAACAGAATACTATTTCACATTGTTTTTATAAGATTTCTACCCGGTTTCTGCACAAAACATTGGAAATCTACAGTTGTCATACAATTATAAAGTGCTAAACAACAAGCAAATTAACAGAAACCATGTCTTCAACCAATGTGCTGCTGATTAACAATCAATTTGTTAATCCAACTATTTATATTTTTCTTCGCTGGTAGTATAATGCAGTATGAATATGCATCAAATATATTTCAAAAACGCTATCACACTGGCACAAAGATGTATAGATTACATATAACCGATCAATCATCTCATGTTCCAGAGAAACTCCCAGAGACAAATTTCTAAATAGAGCTTAATCTTGAGTTGTAATGGGAAACCTACAGACATCCCGAGAGATTTACACATGGTATATAAATATATGATAAATATAAAACAAACCAGTTATTCGTTATATGTATGCCAAAATGATATTATCACATTTAGTGGTATACCAAACAAACTTGTGGCCAGCCTCTAGATATAAATGTATTAAGTTATATTTTACTTTTCCTGTGTAATTCTACTTGTGGACAGAGAGTATCAGATTTTACTTGGGAGTAAATTCTGACGTGCAATCGGTGTAGTCTTGAACTTGTCATCCAAAGGGCATGGGTCAATCACGTTGGTAAAGTAAGCAGCTGATTCGAAACTAATCCACAGCAACTGATTCGAAAGTCGAAACTTATTCGAAACCCGTTCTAGGAAGATTCAACTTTTTTTTTCTGCTACGCTTTAACTTATTCGAAACTATTTGGACAGTGAGACGCAGCTATTTGGACAGTGATACACAGATTCGTGCCCGATAGTTTTGAATAAATTGAAGCCATCAAGGAGCGAAAACGTTGCGAAAACTTTGCTGTGACTCGGTTCGAAATTTACCAACTTTACCGACGTCCAATTCGATCCCCACTTATATAAAAAAAAAAGAATAGAAGCGTACAAATCAAAATAGAAACAATTTATTATATATATCGAAGAAAATTACGTTTGTTTGTCACAAGACGTGCTATAGAACGACATGACCAACAGATCGGCTTCTTGTGGCAACAGGACGCCACCGCCCAACCAACCTCGAGGAAGTTATGTCAGACGGAAGATAATCAGTGTTCTTCCGTTAGCATAAGCACTTTAGTAACACTAATTTTCCAACACATAAAAATTGTCCTATTTAAGGAACTTGGTAGCGTGCTAGTATTTGCTGTTGTCGCACAGTGGCTTAAAATAAGGGACATAACCTTGGGATATAGGCACACCAATCAACCGCATCGTCTGTTGTTCTGGCATTGGTACTAGGGTTTATTATAAATTAATCAAGAACAATAAATGGAACACCTGGTGTTACGTGACGCCCAAGAAAGAGTATGCTTCTAGGGCACACATCCCCGTTTTATGCTGAGGTGCGAGATGTATATGAATTTTACCAGGTTTACTTAAATATAAATGAAATATAAATAAATTAGTATTTATGTGGCGTAAGCGGTTTGGAAGAGCTTCTTGCTATCTTGGTGCTTTTGTCAAGCCGTTTTGTTACCTCCTGCAATTGTTCTGTCTTGTCTTTGTTTTATAGCCAGTTTTCACTTTACCGTTTACCAGCCCTATGGTCAAGGAAACTACCCTCGACACGACAAACACAGGAAAATTTCAGTACGTAATACAAAGACATTGCAAACAGATTGGCTTCATTTGGTCCCTTAACTCTTAAAAATACAGGGCAACAGAAAACTATGTTCAATGTATAGTACATCTTAGTGATTGTCGCTTTGCTATTTAGAATGAACGAAAGAATCAATCGATCAGTCAATCATCAAACAAACAGCCAGCCAGTCAGTCAGTCAGTCAATTAAATCAAAAAGGTAAACAAACATATAAGTGCATAGCTGGTTTCGCTTCGTTTAATGTGTTTTGTCTATTTTAGCAAAAAGCTTGCTTAAGAACATTCATATCTATCAACCAGCAATATGTTTCTGGGAGATTTATCCAACAAAAGAAATCTAAGTAGAGTAATGATATGTTTATTGATATACGTCATGTACGAGTGGAGAACTCTGACAAAGTACGAGTGTGAATTACGGTTGAGGATTGCCTCACAAATAGAGACAAGTGTCCAGGCCATGGGATGGGGTAAATGAAATAGATCCGGCCTTATGCGAATCCCATCTGTATTCCAATCTTGGTCTTAACGCGTCGGGTGGACAGAAATTGAATCAGACGATCAGAAGGTCTTTATCCCACAGTAATTGGAACAAGTAGCGATGAAGCTAACATTATTAACTCCCTCTGCCGCACGGTCTCCGATTATGGGCCGAAAACAATCCCAGGGATTGGAGGCAAAGAGCTTTTGCAAAAGGGCGTGTGTGAGGGATAAGCCATTGTGTTGTTGAACAGCATACTAATTATATTTCTAACACCAGACGCGGCCCTAAAAAAGAATCCATTTGACCAGGAATAAAAGTTATTTCGTCAAATCCGCGGTGTTAAAGCCTCGTCACGTTCCCGACACTCACCAAGCGTTTCCTGGGGTTAGACCGAAATCACCTAACGGTAACCCGCAGAAAACAATTCGCGATTTTTAAATGTGATAAACATTTTCTTCTTTTTTGTAATCCGAAAGCAATTTAATATCAACATTAATAACAATTGGCCCTATATAAAGACGTTATATGTCCCCTGATTGCAACACCAAACTAAATCAGTGTAAACCATTTTATTAATTTAAATGTTGTTACATCAATGTAATCTAGCAATACAAGCTTTTACGACTTATTGACCTTAGACACATTTTTCTGATACAACCAATAGTTTGTGTCTCTGCGACTGAACGTGTTGGCTATATTTATATATACGTACAGGGTATGGAATTTGTTTGGATTATAGTTTGTGTCTCTTTCAATCTACTGATGCCACGGATCCGGTGCAGTGTTCCTTTTTTATCAATTATATAAAATACGTTAATGTCTATTAAAGTATTAAATCTGAATTCTTTTAACAAGTTTATTCAGATTTTTAATGGTATAATATTTATAGACATGGACATTCATTAACTCCTAAGAGACTTAGGACTTCTTAAATCCACATTTTTGTTTTAAAATTTGTTTAAGATAACAGTTTTTGTTGGTTATGGATTATTATATATTATATATATGTGAGTAAAGAACAAAAATGAAACAGTAAATCATCAATTTCGCATGTTCGTTGTAATCTAAATATATTTTTTTAAACCCATAAGTCACAATAGACATTACAACTTTATCGAAAAAAAAGTAGGGTTTTTTTTTTTTTGTTATTTTGGAATAACACTTTCTCAGTTTGAACAGATTCTACTTCAGAGATATTTGTAGGATAACCCGCCTGGGTGGCTGAATGGTTTAGGTGGCCGGCATTTACTGCTGTTGATTCGGTGCCTTTCGCTGAGGTTTTTAGGTTAGATTTTACGTACAAAATGTTCTGGACCAAAATCTATTCAAGCTAAATACCTGTTACTATTGTCTTTCTGATAGACACATAAATCAGTTTTGTCCAAACTACCCAAGATTGCAATTGAGTTTTCGTTGTCAGATGGCGCCCTTATTCATTATGGACTTTCTTGAGTTTGTCTAGTTCGTATATGCACATGCCTGTCTCATTAAAGACTTAAGCAGGATTTTTTGTAGTTTAAAGTTTCATTTCGGTTTGAATAGCTCAGTTTTGGTCTTTTAATTTTCACAATATACCTGTTACATCGTGTTTAACGCTTGAAGACATGGGAATGTTTTTTTCCGTGTCGTCTGGTGCTAGGGCTGGGCGGATTCTTATTTAAAAAACCTTATATGTAATTTTCGAATTTTCAACAAAGACGAACGACCCTGTTGACCCAAAAGTACGCGACACCAAAAGCGGCTAACGGACTTTTCAATAAGTATATATTGTTGGAAACACAAATCTACGATGAATGCGTGATCCAACTTGAGCTTTAACTACCGAGTGGAAAATTGCCACTTTAAAGCTGACAAAAAGCTTTTTCAGATTGTGAAATCCTATCGGTGTAATCAGGCATAAAAGACCATCAAATTAGCACCTTATTATCCACAAGAGTCGCTGTCTACGTAGTCATCAACTCATATGACGGATGAATGCTTAACACGAATAAAGATATATACCCAGAGGTTATCGGGTCCACTGCAGAGTTGTAAGTGACCTGTATTATAAGACACTGCCCAAAGGACTTGGTGGGGATTTGTTGTTGTCAAAGTAAGGCACAAAACTGACACGAATTATTATAGAGTAATAATAATTATAGAATATTAATAACAATCGTACCAAGTGCATACGACTTGGTACGGATTTATGTTGAAAGTCAGACAAAATCAGACTTGGTTAAACTTTTTTTGATGTGTGTAAAAACTGAAAATGCTCGTTCACCGGTTATTGCTTAATTTATAGAAAAATGTCTGGGTATCAATTGCTTGACACCGCTTAACGTCAGCCATAAAAGACTAACCTGTTGCGATTAATCGAGGTAAAACAAGCAAGTACCGTGCAATCAAAAGTTGACCAAAGTCATGCAGAATTTATTTTTTTGTGAAATCGACTCCAGCTTCCTGTGTTAGCACACACAGTCTCACTCAAGTGTATATTGTCCTGTTGTGCCCTGGGGTCAGTTGCTCGATTAGCCGCTAACACCAGATTAAATCGCTAATACCGAGTTAGAGATACACCTTCAACGTGGTGTTGCGTCATCTAATAGAGGATTAAATTTAATGTCGCTTCGAGCAACCGGACCCTGTGGTTTTCCTCTAGTTTGTCATCGTTTGTTTCCACTGGCGTCACATGGTTTTATTCACCCATTTGGCTGGCTCGCCGTCATGTGAAAGAAACAACACGGCGTGAAACCCCAGTCAAACAAATCAATAAACGAATCAAGTATATATTTTATTGTACAGAAAGAAAACTTTGATTGCTCCACCAGGATGTATATAAGTGTCAATATACCCGTTTATACAAAGCCATCGCTTTTAATTGTTTAACACATACAGTATGTTATTTATATGCGCCTGGCCTTTTAATATTCTAATAAAACGGCTAAAAGATTTCCGAGCGACTAAACATAGATGCGGAACAGACCAAAATAATCATAATTCGTAAACAGATCTTTTAGAGAAAGAGAAAACTTTGAGGATTTTATTATTCACAATATAAAAAGTTAGATGTATTCGACATTCTCATTTTATATTACTATATATCATATAAATACATGTATCTATAATATTTCTTATTGAAAGAATGATCTCATCAGTAGCCCCATGATGATACCATATAAAAAAAAGTTCCCTGCTTAGAATATCTGATTTTAAGTTATAACTATCGCGGGTGGTTTGTTTAATCAGCTTCCTATTGCCTTTGTACGTTTTGTCTACAAAATGATGTGGAAGATGAATTCCATTTTTTATTAGCCTACCCATTATATAATATACTCCGTATACTGTATATCGACCAATATTATTGGAAGAAGCCAAGTGTTCAATAAATGTATCCAGCTATTGTCCAATACGCGAAATGGTATATTAAGACGTCTATCTCGATATGTACAGGCTGCCTTGAAAATTAGAGCTGAATACTAATTTATATAAACACGGTTGATACAAAAAAAGAATAATGTATACCGATCCGCCTTGTAGATATACTGTACAGTCATACATGTATTTAAACGTTTATGTAGTGTTTTATTGACAGAGATGCCTACATCTTAATAAATATTCCGATTACGATTTCAAAGCTAAATAGCAAACTGAAGCCACACTTTTTGAGATGTATTTGTATGAGGTCCTACATGTGTTGTCCCATCTTGTTTTTGTCTGTTGCCAGTAGTGTCGAAGGTGGTTTGCTTTACCCATTGCGCTGACAATGCTTTGCTAAATGAGTCCTTTCTAAGTCTTTTGATTTACATCCGGTATTGTAGTCCACACCAACTTCTTCATCAAGAGGACTGTAACAATAATTTGTCCTTGCGATAAAATTTTCTTTGCCCATATTCATGAAGCAATTTCAGTATTTCTTATAATTTTGATAAGCTCAGCCAATGTTCATCAAATTATTTACGAACCTGTTTTTAGATTTTGTATGGGGCTATGGTCGATTTTACGGGATTAGTGTTTTAAATGGATTTTTATATTTTTTATTTCAAGTTTAATTTTTTTCAAAAGCAGACAACATGCGGAAATTTGGAAAAATATTTCTTAACTTTAGGAATATAGACCCTGGTTGTGTACAGTGGCACAGTTATAATTTATTTTTATGGTGCATTACTTGTCTTATTTTATCTATCTTGATCAACGCGATATATTATACGAATAATGTGCTATGTACGATGAATAAACACTCATTTCAACAAGCCTCGTGAAAATACGTGGTGTGTTATTATCACATTTTTTTCACATTTCGTATGTGGGCATTTTAACTGTCTCTGATTTATCATTAGTTTATTTCCCCTGTAAAAGTTATAAGACCAAATCCCATCCAGTTTTTAAAAATGATTTAACCTTCCATTTTTTTAAAAATCCTACAGAAATTCGTTTTAAACGTTCAAATATTTTTACTTTGTATCCTGAAAAATCAATGCGGGGACAATAAATGTTTTACAAAAAAACCCAGATATATTGAACTACGACAGTCAATGTGTACGGCAATGTGGCGATTCCTTTCTTAATAAACTGAGTTATTTTATATTAGCCACGGTTCCTTTGCTTGATAGGCCAGTGCGTTTGATGTAAATAGAGTAAAACAAATTGCCCGAGTCTATACGCCATGGTAGAAGAGGCTTGGAGTGTGTCGATGGCCCGGTAATCGAATTACATTTTTCATTCCATGCATGATTCTGGAGGCAGTCATCCAAGCGATATTTCCTCGATTTATTCGCCATCCGAATCTTCAATTCATCCGCCCAGTAGCTTCCCCAAACACTCATAAAATTGCTAATTTACCGCCTGTGGGATGATCGAATTCGTGAATGTATGAGATATCAGTATGAAATTATATCAATTGAATTTGAGAACGACTTGCGAAAGAGTCCGATAAGATTGTTAGTTTGTAGTTGAGGATATTTAAATCCACGGTCGAATGAAACGATGAAGGCTCCCAGAAGGGTTCTTGCCAAACACTGACTATCAACAAGAATTCAATTAATGAAAACTGACTTTGGGTTAAGTTCGTTTAGCACCACGGGCCAAACTATGTAATTATGGGAGCAGTGTGCCGAATAACTCCCACAACAGGCAAACTCTTTGATTAACGCTGTTCAATAGGTGACCGATTAATTAGGTCACGTCAGGTGAAACTTGGGTCAAATTGAAATTAAATTTAAGTATACAAATAGCCTCATTACAATTGCTTTCGGAGTTACAAGTTAAACGTGGAATATACGACACATGTCTACGAGGGGATGACTTTTAAACTTAACTTTCTACTCCTTCATTTTTCACGTTCCTGTTTTTAATTTAGACTGGTATAATAAGTTTATTTGTGTTTTTATAATCCATGTGTGTATGCGTGTCTGCGGGTGGGAAGTGCGTGTGTGTGCGCGGGTGTGGGCGCGGCTGGGGGGGGGGGGTGTCGATTCCATGTTATGATTATCTTTATCGAAATCGTACAGAAAAAAAATCAGATCCTTATTATTTCTCACTTTCGTCACTTGAATTAATTGTCATAATATTGGAGACAGTAGAGAATATACAAGTCGTAGGATATTTTTGTAGTAATATGTCTATATAAATATATATGTGGAAATAAACTTTTGTGTCATTATTTTATGTATAGTATAATATCTTTCTAAAATAATTGATCGATAGTTGATGTCGATTAATAAGATGTCCTGAAGGATGTAGACATATTTCTAAACGTGAATCTTAATCTCCAGTTCCTATGGTTACCTACATCTTCAGGAAATTTATAACCAAGAAATGGTATGGAAAATGTGTGATAAATGAGAAGCAAGCGAGATATTTGGATTGGATTTTGAAAAAATAATCCTTAAAACTAACATTTCAAAGAAATAGAATTGTACCAATAGATGCGTCCGCTATAAAGGAGTATGAGTTACAACCCGTCTGATACAGAGGGAAGTTTCGCATACATCTATTTGAATAAATGAAGCATATGTCTATTTTTTGGTTTCTCTCTTCATTTATTCGAAATATATATGTAAATATTTGAATAAATGAAGAGAGAAAAAATGCATTTATATATATCTTAATTGGTGCAATTAGTTTTTCTATATCCATTTTGCACAATCAAGTTAAGCTAGTATTAGATCCGGATGTTAACTATGAATCAGTTGTGATACGAAAACAATGATTTTATATTCATACATGCGTTTGATTACAGAAATGCGAGTACACGAACAAACACCAATTCTACCATTCGATCATAGTCCATGCGGAGGAAAATGAAAAATTTTATTCCCATAGACACACACACAATTGCATATCGCCTCTCTCACAATATATAGTACCGCGTGCAAATGTATCTACAATGGACAATTAATTAAACAGCCAATCATACTAGATATTCATAACGATGAGTATGTATGTGGTTTGCTTGTGTGTTTGTTTGGGGTTGAACGTCGGACTCAAGGGTATTTCACTTATTTGACGACTGATTGTCCACTTAACACTTCACCTTGCCTAATTACCTTGGAAAACCGGTAGGAAACCTCGTGAAAACAACCCCTGCGATTGCCGGAGACACACTCGTGGCGACTCACTGATATACCTGATGGTCGACAGGCGGTCTTGACCCCGTGGACGGTGCATCGAAGCAGGATTAGTAAGCGCATATGATACCACTATATAAAGCCATAGCCGCAGTTTATGTACATTGATGTGGTCCATTGCACGAACAAAGTATTACTTTCTGTTGCCCTGGTACTCTCGGAGTGAAGAGGCAACATGAAGCCGATCTGTTTGTGAGGTCTTAAGTTGGATGCTTGTCCTGTCTTGTCTTTTTCAGTTGCCAGTGGCGTCGAGGGTCGTTTACTTCACCCACTTCGCTGATAAGTCGCCATGTTAATGAAATAACCGTAAGTACAGCATTGAACCCCAATCAAACGAACTAACACATCTTAAAATCTTTCTACTGAAAAAGGTAAGGTAATTGCTGTATTCACAATAAACATGCAATTTGCCTACGTAACAGTCCCCGCTGAGATGACACGGACGCAGAGGTTAAGCGCTAACCAAATAAAAACGAAATTAGTAGGTTGGGATGAATTGGAAATTTATACGAAAATAACAAAAACCTTTCAACCCTGTCTTGAAATGATTTTTTCCTAGTTTGTATATGTAACGTACTCGTCCGGAAATGTTTATGAGCGAGTGTTTTAATTTATGATCGACTAGTCTTATTTAACTAACTTTCGGCAACCGTGTCGCTAAGGGGTTAATATTTAAGTATGAAGACCAGTTAAAATACAATATAATATGTCGTGTTGATTATTAAAGATAAAGATTCTGTTGACAACCATGCAGTACCCGTATTCCTAAAGCTCCTCGTGTATTTCTCAAAATTAAGAAATTTAGTTTTTTTTTATTATGGCAATAAGCGATGTACATAATTCTTTTAATTCAGTTTATTTTTAATCCTGTGATTTAATGCTTTGTTCGAGCCGCCACCGACCTTCATAACACGGACAGTGATGCAGGCCCGGAAGGACTGACCTGTTTACATCAGTAGTCTAAGGCGAGTGTCTCCGTAACTGATTCACGTCAATCGCTTCTGCCAATTTCCTTGGCTTATTTAACCACTTTCTGTTTTCAATTGGATTACTGGAAATGAGATTGCTCTATTAACAAGTACAAGCCGTTGACGGTAAAACACGACAAGAGACTGTCTGAAGCCTGTACTTTCGCCCACAACACAACTATACTTAGGGAAATTCCATTACCGATTTGCTCCGGGCTTACAATTAAATTTTGTGCAATTATCCCCAATTCCAGTCTCAAAGTAGCATGTATTCAGTTTTGGCTCTGACCCTAGGGACCGTAGACAAATTTTTCCATCTCCAAACAACTCCCTTAAAGAAAGTCACCATGATGAACTGTTAATTAAAAGTAAGACCACAGGACGCTAGAAAGACAAAAGTTAATTCTAAAGCAATTCGAATTCCTTTTGTCCATATTTGGGACAATTGGAATCCTGTGACTTACATTTTTCCTTTTCTTTCCTTTTGCCCTTTAAAAGTATGCTGACAAAGTTCTATATTGCTGTAGTTAACACTTGGTAATGTTGTTAGGTGTTCTTGAATCTTAGATTTTTTAATATATCAAATTATATCAAAATCCTGTTTAAGGCGGGGACTATCATTCTTCTTGTACTGGATTTATTGCATAGTTTTTTATGCTATATTATTTTGGAGAAATTAATGTGTATATTACCTATATATTTTACTTGTTCTGTAAAAAAGGTTATGGCACTGACTTAATCCCAAGCAACTACCAAAAATAAATTATGTTTTAAATATGTACCTACTCGTTAAACAAACATAGCCATAATTTCAATACAGAAAATGTGCACATATATGTACATACGTCCATCACATGATACACTTTGCTTTAGGACTGTCGTCAGAAATCCAATTTGCGTTTTATTGCTCAAATTGAATCCACTTGTAAATAATTATTTCCACCATTGTACTGAAATAAAGCACCTTCGGATGAATTTATTCCTGAAAATGCTCTACAAAATTAATATATCTACCGATGAACGACTAAGAAATAATGTTGTTTTTTTCTTCGCAGTTAAACTGTACAAGATGATATAGAAGTTATACTGAAATTATTAAATTAAAACGACTTTCTGTAAATATTTTAGTTTATGAATGTTTTGTTTATCTGTGTTTTAGTTTTTGTTTATCTGTGTTTTAGTTTTTTTGTTTTTTTTTTGTTTTTTTCGGGTGTATAAAGCCTTTTCACACTTGACCATATCATTGGTGTGACGTATGTATGATAAAATGTTGTTAACTTTTTTCAAAGTAAGTGTCTGTTTCTATTAAACCTATCATATCTTTCTTTTACAAAAAAGGTAGTTTGCTTAATGTTGGATAACACTTTCTTAGTTTGAACAGATTCTAGTTCAGAAAATGTTGCAGACTGACACCCGCCCGAAAATCGAACCTACGACCCTTACAGTAAGGCACTAAATCGCAATACATTTTCCATTTTTTGTGGGGTGTGGGGGTGGTGGGGGTGCGACTGGAGTAACAATGGCGCTGTTTCTTCTTAAATGTATGATTAATTTCATTGGAAAATTATAACTTTTAAATGCACCTTACGTAGTTTCTAATTCGATAATTGAATTTAGTTTAACGAAATTAACCATTTTGTAAACTACACACAAAGAGCTACCTTTAAAATGTTGAATTCGGTTTGTTTGTTTGTTTGTTTGTTTGTTTGTTTGTTTGATTGGTGTTTAACGTCGTACTCTGCTTCCCATTGCCCTTTAGCTCTGAAAACACCAGGGCAACAGAAAGCAACCTCTTTTCTCCTCTCTTAAGATAGACCGAGAAAGCCGAGGGAGTATTCTGCAGGGCCATGGTCCACCCGCTCCCTCACGGGGCGCCTCCACCAGGATTCGGACCCGGGACCATTGGCCCAACAATCTACCGACTGAGCTACAGAGACTCAGACATGGCATAAGGAATCCTGAATTCTAACCCAGTATAGGCGACGACTTTTTCTTTACATAAAGCATGAACACAGTAAAGCTAAATTAGCATCTTTTCATTATAGATAATATTCCCAATAGGTTTTTTGCTCGATTAGATCCTATTGTCTGTCTGTTTGATTGGGGTTTAACATCGTACTCAAAGATATTTCACTTATATGACAATGTGCCAGCCCAATGAGTGACAGAAAACACCACTGGCAACAAACAAAGACAGGAGAAAAATTTGCCTGCCTTCACCAAGATTTATTTATTTATATATAAACATTTTTTATTGCTACATTAGACCTATACCAGATGGAGTTGTGGTGACATGTAATAAATATAAGGGCTGAGTGACTGGCGTTAACACAGTACTCAAGGGTACCTCACTTATATGATTGTAGCTTACTCTCAACAGTACACAATAACACAATCATCCCATGATTTTTTTCTTGGGTGATTGTTTTCTTGGGTCATTATTCAATACTTAAGGTTATTTCACTGCGGCCGTAAAAGTTTCTTTCTTTCCTTGTTTGATTGTTCCTTGCCCTATTACGGTGGAAATCCGAGAGGAAACCTCATTAAAACGACCCCGGTGATTGCTGGAGCCACATCTTTTGACTCACTCATATACCTGAGGGTCGACAGACCGACGGAGCAGCGAAGGTGTCAGGAAACAAGCTGAGTAGCTAGCTGGTCCACCACTAGAGGCTTTTTTCCTATCTTAAGCATCTAGCGTGTGGTATCATGCTCCAAGAAACTGGTAGCCTACCTATTTGGCTATATAACCTCAAAGCACCGAGCAGCTACAAGAAAAAACCTTATTTACTAGTTTAAACCAGTTGATCACAATATAGTCTGGGGTTTGTTTTTGTTTTTTGGGGGTGTTTTCGTGCAGAAATTATTTCTTGATGCATTATATTTGTTACAGAACCTTTTTCAAGGATTCTGATTTGTTTTTTCTTCAGTACGAACTCGATAAGTTTGGTGCTATTTCGCCGTGTGGAGTCCAATCTGCAGTCAGGCCTCCAAACCTTATGCCAGTCTTAACTCTGTTACAGCAGCCACTGTCACCTACACTGTTAATTTGTGCACCAACCCGAGGCAAGAAACAAAAGAATCCTTTTTCGGAAATCTAAATCTGAAGTGAAGTCAAGTGAAGTTGAGAACAAACGTTCAAGATGTATGCTGAGGAAAACTGGTAAGCATGTGTTTTTGTGATGCTTATAGTGAAAGATCAAGGATTCTATCGATGATTTAGCAAGGCTGAGTGCAAGCCTCAAGGTGTCCGTGCCCTTGAATAATGACTATGTTTCTTACTTGAGTGATCTTTCATATTTTATTGGCTAACAGTGTGATGATGACACGGTTAGAGTTACATTAGCTCATTAAAAATAGAAAATTGACTGATTTGATTTACAAGGGGAAATATTCTAAAATCTTAAAATTCGCCATTTTAACATTGCAATTTGAATAGTTTACATTTTGTCAAAATTGATGCCCAGGGAAAAAGTTATCAGGAATTTAGTTCCCAAGTTCCACCCTTTCTTGAGCCCTGTCTGCAACAAATTCTCGCATTAACTAGAAATGTGAAATAAAGTGTCTGATTAAGACAACAAATGGGATTGAATTTCCTCAAAGTCTGTAAAACAAAATGGCCATCAATGCATCATTTAACAATATTCATGCCTATGTGTTCTGAACATGATAATTTTGAGATCAAATTCACACATCAATTTGAAACCTGGAACCTTCCTACTGCTAAGACATAGAATTACATTACATTAAATTGTG
This sequence comes from Mopalia ciliata, assembly GCA_034783835.1. NCBI lineage: Eukaryota > Metazoa > Mollusca > Polyplacophora > Chitonida > Mopaliidae > Mopalia > Mopalia ciliata. The sequence goes on along the minus strand of JAVFBW010140500.1, from coordinate 5,601 downwards.
CAAAGCAATATGGACAATATTCACGCCTACATTATAATTTTGAGAACAAATTCACTGAATAACTTGAAACTTTTACAGAAGCTTACTCCCTTTAAGACAATTTTGCCCATGTCAAACAGCAGTTTCTAGTCAATTTCCATCGTAACATGGCTATGTGCAGTGTGAAAAGGACAATCCGTCGTCATATAAGTGAATTACCCTTGAGTAACAAACAATCTTCTCAGTTTTCCACCTTACTTCAGTTAGGCAGAGTAATCCTGGACAAGATCTGTCAGCTTTGAGTATGCCATTCTTACCCAATCAAACAAACCATATGGTGTTTTGACGTTGTCATATAAGTGAAATAGCCTTAAGTATGGTGTTAAAGCACAATCTAAAGAACAAATCAAGGCTGGAGCACTTTTGTTACTTTCAGAAGTTTTGAGGTAGAAATCCTTAAATAGCTTATGAAAAAGTCATACTTCATTGTTTTAAATGAGATTTCTTTACCTAAACTTGTTGTAGTGTTTTATGGAATTGTCATCCATGAAACAAGAAATTAACTGCCATGTAGGCCCAATGATTTTCTGTTTCCAAAAATGACAAATCTTGCTTCAGATTTTAGGAATTCCATTTCAATTCCGTTTTAATGTCAATACCCTAAATTTTATAATTAAGGTGGCTAGAAAAACACTATTATTCCTTATGTCACGCATTCTGATTTAGGAACAGAGGAAAAAATATTGCTTTCACTATCTTTGTAACTGAGTCGGCTATCTTGAATTTATAATGAGGTCTTTCAAAACCCTTTCCAATTTTTTTAAAATCAAGGCAAAACAAAATTTTCTTACCAGATGTGTTATACTTTAAACATAGTCCAGCTTTATCGTACTTCATTTATGAATCAGATATATTTGAAGAAAATCTGCTTTAAAGCGATACTCTTGGCAGCAATAAAATGCATATAGGTAAAACGGGCATCATTTCTTGTGTTCAATTATGCTCTCTAATTTTTTAATCAAGCTATTTCAATTTTATAATTGGATCTTAAACAATGTGTAATGCACAGATTACAGTCAAATTTATCCACGCAGCCATGTCTAGGTTCTTTTATCATTAATCAGAAGAGCTCCAAAAATATTGACCAATTAAATTTTTTTTTTTAAATAAGTGCCTACGTCACGAGACCTGTAGCGTCGACTATTTAAACCTTTGACAGTTCACACACATGTTATTAACCCGTAACACAAAAGAGTATTAGTCGTGTGACGTCATGGACAGGGTTGGCCGCGCCAAATGGTAACAAAAATGTCTTTAAATTCATCCATCTTCATGTCGCAAAAGGGTAAAGAATGAGCATAATAGGCTAGCATCCAACACGAGAGTACACATACATTTTTAATTTCTCTTAGTGTCAATAGCATTGGTGTACGTTTAGCACAAGTGCAATCACACTGTACATTCGTCTTTTAAAGACACACTAAACACTTAGCATTCAATGTGGTATGTTAGCTATACACCCCTGCTTTAATTTTAACCCTTAAACTAGAGACGAAAGAGTCCTTTTGGTGACGTCAGAGTGAACTAAATGAACACAATAAAGCTAGACGCAAAGTTTCAGCTCGGTACCTTTAACGTTTAGGACAAGATAGCAAAAATTATGCTTTTAATCTAAGATAGAGACCATACCCTCGACAAAATTGCAAAGAAACAAAAAAAAAATTGTGGCTTTGAGCAAGGACTTAAGAAATTGGGCATTACATCTACCAAAAAATAGTGTAATATAATATGAATTTTGCTGCAAATTTGCCGCTGAAATAGAATATGACTTTTGCCGCAAATTTGCTGATTCGAAGTTTCTTCAGATTTGAACTGTTATAACATAAAACAAGAAAAGTTGGCCATAATATATGAGCATGCAGCAGAAAGGGTACAAACAGATATACTTCAAAATAAAAAATAAACTTGTTAGCTTTATCATTTCTACTGCTATAGCTCAATGTACACCAGGGATGGCAACATTTTTTTATATAGCTAAAAAATGCTTACAATACTGAACAAGTATCGGTGGATTTGTTCTTTTCGTGCTTAAGAAAGCTTAGTAATATTAACGTTGATATAATGCTGTTCGGATTTTTATCTTTCTATAGTGCTAGCTCAATATGGTATTACTACCCTGTAAACAAAACTGCCTTTAACTTGATGACGAAGTTTACAACGGACTGTGTAAACAGAGTTTTAAGTACCTGGCTCAAGGGATGTGAGCTGTTTACCAAGATACATATAGTATGGTACTTCATCTTCGTTATCTCCTCAAGGGCAATAAAAATAGCCGATAACTATTGGTAATTTGCTTAGGTTTCTATCACCTCCTGTGGTTTGCGTTTCTGTGATAATTCTTAGGTGTGTTAGGTGCCAGCTTATTTCCAGGCGTTTGAATTTATGACAATAAACGAAAGAGATATTTCCGACATCAATTAATATGTGATTATCAATACAAAATGCGATATACGCCATTGTAGGCCTATGTGATAAGTCTATACACCTCAAGTAAACAAGATAAATATATCTGAAATGACAGAAAAACTCATGCATAAAATGCCTTAACTCTAAAAGTTGGAAACAGCTTTGGAAACTTTCAATATGTCAAATGTCCTGATATATATTTCGCTATAGAAACAGAACGGCTGCTCTTCTCAAAACATAGTCTATAAACTCTTTTGAAGACGGCCTTTCAGTCGTTTTATTGACCTTGTTTTCAAATTTGTAGCTCTTCGGGAATTAATGTATCCGCGTGTAAAGGGAATCCGATCTATTTTCTTTTCAGCCCAAAGTCCTTAAAAATACCATCTGGCCAGAGTTATTTACCACTGACCGTGGCTTATCCTAACTTCCAGCTTCATTTATCATTTATATGGCGTTAACACCAATGCCAAACAGAGGCAAGTTCCACATACATGCCTGCTTCATGCAATGCATTCAATTAAAAAAACTACACATGGAATATCGAAGTTACAACGTAAAAGTTTTAGAACACATAACAAACTATTCAACAAGCTTTATTAAACAAATGTAGGTAATATAGTTCTTATAACATGCTTCTGAACTTTTAAATAAATAATGTGTAAGAATAAATTTCGTAAAATATCGTCATTTAACTTGTCATGAAATGAAAAGGGTTGGTTGTGGCAATTGTATCTTTTCGGGAATTAAGTTGCAGTATGTTGATTGAGAAATGATATTTTATATATTTATACAAATAACAAATGGACTAAAGATAAAAACGTACTAAATATTTGCATTCTACGTCTCAAAAGTAGCATTTTGCTATAATTGTAAATCCTTAAGCAAGAGTGACGTACTTTTCGTACGCAATTTCGACTCAACATTAAAGCTAGCCGCAAACTTGAGATAACATAAACATCCCCGCCTATTGTGTAAATTTCATCGTAGAATATTTAAGCGTTTAGAAGAAGACGATAGTGGAATAAAATGAATTAAATCGACGATGACGACCGAATGGGCAAAAATATATGAAAGTATATGGCTTTCAGGTTAAATCTGTATTTGTTTTAAAAAAATAATAGCATTATTTCGTTATGATAGTGTAACCTTCACTTTTTGATGACAAAAAGATATATAAATTTAAAAAAAAAATGGTATCTATGCAGGTTCGAACCGTCGACCTACTGTGTAGGAACCCGATGCGTTGCTATATGAGCTAGCGGTAACAGTTAATCCGAAATGTTTAAATAATGTTGACATTTTACAATGTACAGCATACTGATGTATTCAAAGCGAGGCTACAATAACGATTCCTCATAAGAAGCGTTTGAAAGTGGAAAGCTGTGGGCGATATGTCAGTCTAGCGGGTGGTAGACCATACTGTTTTTCGTATCGTTAGGCTGTAATTTTGTATCTACTGATTGAATAAGAGTCCATGGCTTTACAAAAGTGCATGGCTGCTTCTCGACAGCTTTATTAAGCTTGCTCCTGTTGATGCGGGAATGTATCACTGGAGCCTTGTATGCTACCATGCACAGTGTTGACATTTTTGTCAAATATTTGCTAACTGAACGTTTTTTTTTTTTAACTGCGCGGTTTTGAGAAACGCCAGAGTGTTGATGAGCTCCCGGTGTGTTTGTTTTTTCAAAATTTGAGTAGGGCTGTGGACTTAGTTTATTGTGAGTACCTAGGGGGGTATAATAGTCCCCAGGGCACTGCCAAATTTTGAAATCTATCCCATGATGCAACAGTAATCCTACAAAATTGCGTAGGCCTGCATGGGTGACTGTTCCCTATATGCTACCATATACTTACAACGTGTAGATATTATTTTAAACGAACACACACTATTTAAATTTGTTCTATAGCCTATGGTAGGCCTATATTACACTAATACTGTATTAATATAACACATCGGTATTTTTAAACATAATAGAATCACTATAAAATGACAAAAATTATAAAGTATTACTACAATGTACAACTTATTAGATAAAGACCTATAGGCATACGGTGTGTTCACGGCAGCTTAACGGATGAAAGGTTTTTAAAGTTTTGTCTGAGATATGCTCATACTAAAGAAAGTTAGATTTGACTTACCGGGCATGTTTATTTCCTTAGATTGTATGCTATAAACATAACACATCGACACTTTTAAGTTCTACAGGATCTTTCAAAATTACCCTGTGATAACCTGTGTTCAAATACACGAGATTATGGAAACACTACTAATCCTACATCAAATCAGTTAATATACCGTGTAAAGGGTGTTAGACAATCTAGACGATAAAGATAATTAGGCATAATTTAGGACTTAACTATAGTGGAGTACAATAAACAATTTATGTAAAAAAATAGCAAAAAGTGTGAAATTGCCTATTTTTTCTACAATTCTTCTCCCTAATTTTTCACCTAAAAAGAAGAAAGCTGTAAGGATGCGTTTTGCCCGATGCAGACAAAAATATGCTCAACAATTCAAAACTTAAAAAGTAATTGACTCAATTGTCAACTAATTGTCAACTATGATGTCATAGTAGGTCCAGACAAAGTTTTCATAGTTTGTTAAAAAATAAAGACACAGCTGCAAGGAAGGAAGATGGAGATGAATAGCGACCTATAATTAAGAAGCATTAAGCTATAAATCACGTCACAACAGCCTTGTGTGTGGGATGTCATTTTTTTCGAAAATCGGTGATAACTCAAAAAGTATTGATCGTAGACAAAAATCGATAACATTTTTTAGCTCTAGAGACCATTTTAAGCTAGAACCGTCCTTATTTTCAAAGAAAAGCAAGAAAAATACAAATGTGTTTGGTCAAATTTGATTACCTCATAGGTCATTTTTATACGCCCGATGAAAATCGGTTGTATTATGGTATGATCAGCATCCATCCGTCTGTCCGTCCGCCCGGAGCCTACTGATCCGATTCCAGAACAGAACTCCAAAACTATAAGGCCAATCTTTATGTAACTTGGTAGGCACAATAACCATTAAGGACTCTACCGCTAGTCAGGCGTAAAATTTCGACTTTTTTTTGTGGCCTTTCTGAAATCTTCTTTTCATAATCTTGATAATGCAAAAAGTTTGACCAAAAAATGTAGTATTTTAGAATGTTT
>JAVFBW010140489.1:0-10016 GCA_034783835.1 Mopalia ciliata | reverse complement strand
CCCCCGGGGGGGGGGGGTATGAGAAATACCAAATCCAGGCTTCTTGAAATTGAAAAAAATTAAAGTAATCTCATGACACGAGCAAGGATTGACAATACATGGTCATATCTCTAAATTTGTTCTGATAGGCCTACTTATTATGACTAAGTAACAAAGGTAAGCTTTGCATGCTCTTCCAAAACCCGCTGACCTGTATTAGCTCACCGGGAATGCCAATGCTAAAAGACCACGGAGCGCCCGCTTGCCAAAAAGAATGCCTGTTATGAGAGTGTGATTTCCACTCATAGATTATTTACCTTTCAACGCGTTCAAAAAAATATATATGTTAAAGCAGCCATCCTCCACATATAGGGGCAAATCTGTTTGTGTCGGAATCATAGCCATCAATGACTCTAAAGCTGATGAAGGACCCAGAGGTTGGGTAATACAACAGACAATGACTTATCCTTAAATTGTAGGGTTTAGTTCGACTAAGATTGATAATTTAACGTTCTTAACACCTAGTGATATCACCAACGCTTATGTCATTGGTAGGCTATAATTTACCCTGACAAAGAAAATTCCCAATGCCCAAATAGCTTGGAGAAACCAATTAGACATTCACTCGATATAGAAAGATTAAACTGATTGCGCACATTCAAAATGTGTTTAATTTGTAATAACATATCAGGGGTAATAATAGGGGCTCCCAACTGAGCACCCCTGTTTCCCTGAATCCGAAGTTTAATCTCCAGTTATTTGCCAAAGGATTGTCAAAATTCACCTCTTGGGTAGAGGGACTGAATAATGGTCACAAAGTTCAAAGAAACACTTCATTTCTGCGTACTTTTAGTTTAAGCTTTCGCCTTCAGTCTGAATACAGTTCTGTCTAGCTGCTGTATCCTATCCCCACCAGGAATGATACAATTGAGGAGACAAGTGACACAGTAAATCACATACAGTTAATTCCTGGCTAAACAAACTCGGGACTAGTTCGTGTCGTTGAGATAATCTGTCAGCAATTTTGTTACGTTTCCCTTCCAAATAAACATATTTCACAGATAAATTGTATATAGTTTGTGTCAAGAACATCAGACGTAGGCATATCACGCCAACTTCATTCTTACTAGAGCCTTTAGTTATACAATAGTTAGCACAGGTACTGTCAGTAAATCTGAATGAGGCACATATTTTACTGATACATTCCTTTCCATTTGTGTGTTCGTTAACCACTCGAGGCATGTCTAAATGCCAATTAATGTAGAAGAAATCCCCTAACACAACAGCCACCACCGTCGGTTTGGATACTAGTTATGGGTCGATCATGTATGAAATGAACACTTGCATTAAACACATTCATACAACTTCAAGTTCGGAATAGCTCTTGACTCGCGAGGTCCCATTGAGCTTTCCTTTTAAACCTTCAATTAAACTCTTCGATTAAAACAGACATCGCATTTACACCTTCAGATTCCAAAACATTATTGGACAATGGTTTATTGAACGCATAAAAGTCGGCAAGTGAAAAGACTTAAAATTACACGGTTAGGATCATATAGGAGCGCTCAAACACTGTAATTCTAGGTTACATCATAAGATAGACGAGATACAGAACTCTGTATGAACACAGAGGGTTTGAAAAATCTTGGGGCTTTTGACGCCCCCAAAATATATTTTACAAGCATACAAATATGTAGGTTTAGTGTTCCCTTTAAATTGTAGTTTCAAAACTAAATCGGTGTATATTGAAGGAAATATATGCACTTTTCACATCCCATTTTCCAAGAAACTGATTGGGAGTAACGTGTTTTATTTCTTCTTTAAATCCATATATGTACTCCCTGAATCAGACATGTAACTATTCATACCAGCATCGCCGGGTAGACTGCCGCCATGGATTAGCTTCTTTGGCTTTGGAATTGCCCCCATTGCACGTGGTATTGGCTGCTCTGCATCACATATCACTCTCCGTCTAGATCTGTCTTGCGGTAGTAACAAATTCCACCAATAAGAAAACATTGTCGTAGAAAGCACAAAATCTGCCTTGTGCTATCCTTTACCCAATGGTTTATGTATGCTGAATTAACAGCATCTGCTTGTTTACTGGCTTCATGAGCAATTATAGCAAAGAGAGAAATTGTGCGCTTATATACAACCCATATCGTTCAAAATACCAACAGCGACAAATCTTTCTACCATCAGGCAAGACGGGGCCCCTTTTTGGACCAGCTTGTTTACTGTCATCTTGCTAAATGACGCACAGTTGGGTTATTTGCCAACGGAATCAAATGGAATCTATCAAATCTTGCAATGGTGTACCCCACAAAAAACATTTCCTTTCACTATAGTCTTAATCATATAGAAGGATGCTTTGCCATATGTACTTAGGGAAGAGAAGAGAATTCGTAAATGTCTTGCGTGTATTTGATGTAACACTGGCTGTTTGGCAAGGACAAGCCATTACGGTTGCGCAGATCACTAAAGATTGTCATGTTGGCGTAGCTACAATGTTTGATCAGGACTTTCCCTAAAGGGGCCTTTGTGGGACCCAATTTTATTTTTGCCTCATCCCAAATATCGATCTCGTGCTGCCCCTCGAGTATTTCCAGTGGATCAACCCATAAATAGTCCACGATTCTTAAAGTCCTGTTTGTGTCAGGCCTTCTTGATTGCTCTACATATTTGTATCTGTTGAAGTCGAGGTCTCTTTTAAAAGCTCATGTTGTAGAAAAGTTTTTTTCTGTAGACGCATTGTTTAACACTCTCTAAATGTACACATTCTTCCTCAAACTCATCGATACATGAAGCAGAGGTGTCCTCCCCACTGTTTCCCACTGCTTGCTGCCTCTCCATCTGTCTCGACTACAGCGTCCGACTACCCATCAGAGTTGTCCTGCTTTATAGCAGTTAGGAAAGAATCCATCTTAATAGGAGTATTCCATGAAATACGTCATACCGCGTGCCAGTGTTGCAACCGTGCCCCCAGCAATTTCCATAATCTTGACAAACTAAAAATTAACATGAATATAATTATACCTTTACAATTTGTATACGATAACATATTTGTAGAAATATTCCTTTGAAATTCAAAGAGCGCGTTCTAGGCGTTTTGTCTGTCTTGAAAGCATGCATCGAATTGCTTTAGCAAGGACGCATGAGGTGGAACTGAGCCAAGAACAACGAATTAAATCACACATTTTACCTGTGTATCGCATTTAGGCTTACACCTTGTTTCTTTAAAAGTGTCTAGTTTTTCAAATCATCGAATTGCACATTTGTTATAAAAAAAATTCCAACGTCATAGTGGTTTTGTATTTTGCAAAATCACGTGGTGTCAGTCTTGAACACGACTATATTATAGGCTGTAGGGGGTACAAATGTAAGCTTCTTTAAACTAGAATAATGGTTGATTGCAGCTGTGAAATAACTCAATTTCCTTTACAATTTGTATACGATAAAATATTTGTAGAAAAATTCCCTTGAAATGTAAAGCTATCCGACAGCACCAAACTGTGTTTGTGTGTACAATGCCTGAAAAACCTTTGATTAGACTAGCCCAATTCAAAGAGCGCGTTCTAGATGTCGTCTGATTGCTTTAGGAAGGACGCGTGATGTGGAACTGAGCCAATTGCAACGAATTAAATAAGGTATGTCGTCACACATTTTGTCTATGTATCGCAATTACAGCTTGTTTTCGTTAAAAGTTTGCAAATCATAGTGCAAAAACCATATGCCTATATATCATAGTTGTTGTTTAGTTTTTAATCCAAAGAATACAATGGGCTACATGTAAATAAAACAGCATTAATTTAATCCTTAAATTTTCTTTTAACGGCCTTCAGTAATTTTAGTTCATCATAAGAGTTGTGAAGTGTGAATCTTTTAATTTTTTTATGGATTCCAGACGATGTGCGTATGTAGTAGTACTGTAATCTGTTTTTTTTTATCTTTCCAGTTTACGTCAAAAGAAGTTAAATCTAGTACTGTTATGCATTAATCTAGACAAAGGATAAATCAGGAATGTTGATTGATAAAATTTAAATTCAAGCGCTTGTAATTAACTCTCAATGTAGATGCAGAGTTATGTATCTCTGAAAGTCTACAGAAATTATTTGATGGGGATATAAACCTGTAAAAGGCCAGTTAGTCTACTAAATTCACGATTTAGGGCTACTAGAAATTCCATCGTAGGGCAATTACAGGAATAGAAGCGCTCACTCACACTCAGTAGCTACTGTCAATATAATTATAACTCAGTCTTATTTATATTTTTGTCATATTTTAATATTTCTTTATTAAATAAAGATCACAGCCTACCCCAGAGCTACACGCTGACTGGTCTTTGTAAGAGTCTAATGTTCTAATATCAACCTCTGTGCAGGCATAATCTATTATAATACTGTTTCTTATGCATGTTTCAGCTTCCCAGTCCCCAACTTACGGTTGGAGTTATCTGTGGGTTTCGTTTGTTCAGTTGGGGATTTTTTTTCAGAATTCTTGCTTACATCCCAACAATCCCAATGTGACACGGATAATTGCTTACATGCAAACAAAAAAGATTCTGGCAGGGTGTGATATCAGGTAATTATAACACCGAATAACCTTTATAAAGTTGTGCCAGGTTGTGTTCTTCTAGTGAACAGAGGAACTATATAATAGAATGTTGGTTCTGTCAGCGAAATGTTCAAGATTTCGTCTCATGTGGGACCATCATAATCCATATTTTGCTCTGTACTTATTTAATTATACACATGCCACATTGTACAACCAGATATGACATCAATGATTGTCATACAATATGTCAACCCAAGCATTTCAATGAATGTATTAAAATAAATACCATTGAATTCGCATGATCACCAACAACATTTAGCATTTATATAAACATCTTTCTCTGTCTTTCAAATCGAAACCTTAAGATTTGTTAGTGATATGCTTGTATTTTCTGTTTCTTGAAATTGTTATTTTATGTTTGTTACTTTTCCAAATATGTAACGGATAATACTGACCCAAAACAGTCACCAATCCTAGGGACAGAGGACATAAAAAAACAAGGTCCAAGTGACGGCAAGTGCGACCCTGATGAGCCATATTGTGGCAGGCAGGAAAGTGGAAATTATGATTTGTAATCAGTGCAATTAAATTCTCGCAAAAACAACTGTTGCCACAAGTTTTATCCAATAATTGTTATCTCATTTATATTTTAGTTTTTTTGGCCACATTCTTTCTGTCTATCAATGAATGTTCAATGCAAAACTTGCGCACACCATTTTATTGCATATATTAATGGGCTCCTTTCTACACTTTGAAAATAAGGAACTCAATACATGTCTTGGTATTGTGTGTTAAAATTGACCTTTAAAGATACCTACAGGTTGTGTGATTTTTTGTTTTAATAGCTTTGAACATGTGATATTTTTAAGAAGCTCTAGAACCGATCTAAGAAAAACTTATTTTGTTTTTATAGTTCTTTATATTAATACAGAAATATTTATGAAATTAAAATCTTTTATTTAAAATGGATACTGCTTCTACAACAAATATTTACACTCAAACATGACATTATATTGTAGTGAATTTTCTACTAACATTTGTACTGTGCAAATACTGCTGGTGTGTTTGAGACTAAAAGCAGATATAATCAACAAATTATGGAAGTTAGTTTATTGATGGAAAAGGTAAAGATAAAATAGAAAAACCTCCATGAAAGAATATCAGTATAAAGTCTTTGCAAAGTCCAGAGAGATCATTTCATGGCTTCTTTTTTTTTTAATTTTTATTTTTACATTTCACTTAGCCTACAAATTTCTTGGAGGTACTTTTGAACCTTACCTTGGGAATAAAAACTTAAGGTGCGGTTCCTTTAAAAAGAGCTTTTTGAGGAGCAATTGATTAAAGAAGTTAAATAACATCACCGGCCATTTTTTCAGTAGAAACAGCATTTAATTTTCCAATAGAGCTTTGTTGGATTTCCCAGGGATTGTATTTTTTGTTTTTCAGATTATAAGCAGAATTAGCCAAGACAGTAAATGCCGCTTGATGAATTCAGTGTGCTTTAGTTCTAATCAAAAGTTAAATGATTGCACATGTATCTTTCGCTGATATATTTTCTTTTAACTGAATTTTGAACCATGGATATTGCTGAATCCTAGGTATACTTTATATTATTGTTATAATTTATCTGGAGAACCCTAATAATTTTCTATAATATGAATCATATATGCATCCTACGAACGCCCGGCAAACAGCATGCAGGACCAAGAAGTTAATTAATTGGGAGTGTTAATTATGTTAGGAACCAGTACCAAAAAAAGGTATGAAGCTATTTTTTTTTTGCCACCTCCCTTCGCTTGTTTGCAGGGTGTAGCTTTTCAAAAGGATAAAATTGTTGCCTGTATTTCGAAGCTGATGTTCTGCGAATTGCAGACATTGGCTTGACGATTAACGCCCTGTTATATTTGCTCTCGACCTAGTCAACCATATGTATCGACTGCGTACATATATTTCACACGTTACCAGAATCCCAACATCCAAGAAGCTTTAAAATACACTGTTTTCACCACATTAAGTTCACCCGCGGAGTCCCAATAAATATCCTTTGAAACAAACCTCTGATCTCTAGCTTACGATACTCATGGAGAGCGCATGGGGATATGATATAAGCATGCGCCGTTGAAATCTGAAGTTTATGGCGGATTTCTGTTCGAAATGAACTAATTTGTTACATTTGCCCCCTGTTACAACTGGCCCCGGTCTCCCCTACCTATGTTGAAAACAATTCGATATATTATTGTAATTAAATAAATCAATTTATAAAACGGCTTGCTAACGTATATACTCATTTGAACAATATGTGTTCTGACGCCAAATGACAAAACGCTGTTAAACGGTCACCACCACGGGGTGAAATTAGTACGTCAGAAAGATTTTATCATTTGTTATATAAAATGTTCTGCTTAACATATCAGCAAATCTTTTTCACATACCTTTGTTGAAAAGAACGCGATATATTCGATTTATATTAATTAATTAAGTGATAACACGGCTTTCAAAAGTATAAACTCTTTTAATCTGAGTGCTCTGTTCGACGCCAAGAGGTCAATTGGCTAACGGTTATTACACGGGGTGAAATCAATACGTGGAAACGGTTTTATCTTTTGTTATACCTGAAATGTTTATGGTTATACACTCTTTTTACTTAACATATCAGGGAATTTGTATACGTGTATATACCTTTAAGTTGAATAAATGCGATTTATTCATGTATAATTTTTGATAAATTAAATTATATATAAAACGACTCGATAAAGTATTAAAGCAATGGGACAGTAAGCTAACGGTCAACCGCACCTTTTTTTTTGCCCGACTGTAAAAACAACTAACCTAGCCGTGTTCATAGTTATTAACTTATATTCACATGTTTTGTGTTTCGCGTTCAAAATGTAAAAAGGTCAAATGTCATACTGATTAAATTTGCAAAATTTTTTTTTAATTCTCAACGATTGATAAGTTTGAGCAGTAGATTAAGGCGATTAACAGATTAAGCTCCTCTGTAGACATTCTTTTATCTAATTATTTATGATCCTCCTCTTATGTGTATTATAATTAATTCTTATTTTATCAGTACTTATCAGTTTGCTAGTAACAAGATTTTTTTTTGCATAATAAATAGCGTCTGGGGGGAAGTTACAATATAAAACAATCTCTAATAACACATTGATAAAAAATATCAGAGGTATGCAGCTAAAAGAGTTACGTCACGGAAAGGAACAAAATAAGATAAAGAACAGTGCCTGAAGTGAAAATTCAGGAACAACAAAGATATCTGATAGCAGGCCAGTTATTATCACAATTTTTTTTTATCTTTAATTTTGCAAGAAAAAAGGATTAAGCATGAAACAATGTCTTCTGATGTAATCTTTAAGCCATTACACGATATTTTAAAAGCAAATCATATATTCCGCGACTCCTAAATGCTCGCTGTCATATGAAAGCAACACTTTTACTTATTTAGATACTGGCTCATTAAACACAAAGAGTAACAAAATCCACGAACGATCGGCTAAAGTTTATTTCCATGAACAATTATCGGATATAGGGCTATATGACATCATGGCCATAATTGTGTGGAATCTAGTGTATTGAAAACAAATTTAAATCCGTTTGCGTTCATCTGAGTTATGAACCAAAAGCTATCATTTTCTTGAAGGCAATAAACGTAAGAAGCATAATCAGAAAATGAAAATCATTTTTTTAAACTATGTTTTATAAAAACTGTTGCAAAAAAAATCTTAATTAAATTGTATTGGTGCATAAACTGATATGAACTGTGTGAAAAAAACAGACCTGTATGTGGAGTAGGATCAAGGGAGTGAATGTGGTTGTTTTTTGCAGGAGCACACTATCGGCATGTAACTAAAAAAGACATGAGTACGGCGTTTACCACAAATCAATCACATATAAAATGGGCAACTGTAAGGGGAAAATCAATCCGGGTACTAAGCGGCACATATGGACGCTCTTGATACAATCGTGGATCGGCGACGGTTGTTGAGAATGGATGATTTTAGAAACATGGGGCATACACTATTGTTGAGATATTTTGTGAGTTTTAACCTTGCCATGCAGAGCCAGAGAAATTTTTTACAAAAAGCAGTATAGGACAAAAAATATCGTACCGTAAAATGGTGTCATGTTAAACCTAAAGCATAAAAATTTGTACGATATTTTGTTGTCGTAAAACGTTTTGCGAAAGTCTCACCAGATTATTGCAAATGACGCGCCTTCAGTATACCTTCGGTAATTGGAAAATGATCCTCTGGGGTTAACTAGAAATGCATTCAGTAAACCTTCGGTAACTGGGAAATGATCGTCTTAGGTTAACTAGAAAGGCATTCAGTATACCTTCGGTAACTTGGAAATAAAAGCACACATAACATGTTCCTTATATATTACTCGCTTTATAATCCTGAGATATACTGAAATCTCTCTATGTTTAAAATCATGCCCGTTTCTCGAGGGTAATGAGAACAGGGTTTACTTTAATGCGAGTTTCAAGCGAGTCTAAATCTTCATACAGACCTAGATTGCATGGTTACTGAAAAATCTGTCTTCCAGAAATCCAATTAAACGGACGCGGCCTTAGATAAGACATTAACAACTGCAGTCTGGACACAATGACAGTATTTTCCCTTCCTTTTCTGGCGGTTTTCAGAAATGTTTTGAGAGGCTGGTAATAGTTGCGGATCAATTTCTAACCCCGAACACGAGTGGAGATAGGCGGAACGTAGGGCTATAAAACGGATTAATTTTTTCATTTTTATGGTTATTGTTTGGGTAGAGTTTAGTGTTATGTAAGAGTGGTTCGCCTGACGATCCGACGCCATATAAGTGAAATACCCTTGAGTACGAAGTTAAACCTCAATCAAACAAACAAACAAAGTTTGCCTGACGACTATATTTACTAGCGTTTATACACTATTCTCCATTCTTACATAAACCTAGCGATTTTCAAATGGCTTTAGACTGTACGCAAGTTAAGTTTAGGATTACATTATGTTCTGATTCCATAACAGATGAAAAGTGTGAAATATTTACACACCGGAGAATATGTTAACCAGTTGATGTGAAAAAAATGCATGCTATACTGGAGACGACAGTTTGACGGGGATTATTGCAATATTGTTCTCCGTTATACTAGCGCATACCCAAAAGGTGATCTTCTGTGTTCGAATATTGGAAGACAACATTCACAAATACACAAATAGGTAGGCAGTGTCCGCGCCAATTCATTTACATCACGTTTAAAAATAAAAACGCATAAGAATGTATGGCTATACAGACAACAACAACAAAAAACCATGGTCATGAACACGGAGTTCAGTGAATAAAGATTCAAATATTCTGGAAAACCAAAATATAAACTTGCTTGTAAATGTTTTTCATTCATTCATTCATTCATTTCATTCATTCATTCATTCATTCATTCATTCATTCATTCATTCATTCATTCATTCATTCATTCATTCATTCATTCA
>JAVFBW010140478.1:0-12976 GCA_034783835.1 Mopalia ciliata | reverse complement strand
ATTGGAAATCCATCCTTCAGAAATCCCTATTCTGAGAAATTTTGCATGTCCAAATATTCAATTATATCATCTTTCCCATGTTAAGATTCAGAATATCTAACTGCTGCTTTAACCATTGTTAGAAATCTGTCCAGACTATACAGGGATGACATGACATCAATATTGGTCTTATGATTTTTTATTTTTTAACTAAGCAAATTTTGTTGTTGATTACTGTCAACAAATCTTCTTTATGACTATGCCACACTTGATTAAATATAGTCTAAGCATCAATGAAAGTAGGCCCTCAGACTAAAGGCAGTAGCATTAAATTACACTAATACTGTTTGTCAGTTCTCAATCAAAGTACAAATTCACATATTTTCCATAACTTCAAATAACATGTAACTCATGTATGCCAGATACAAGTTTGCTGTACCTTTACAGGATCAAGTCTGTCTGTCCACCATCAGGTATATGAGCAAGTTTCATGTTGTGGCTCCGGCAATTGCAGTGGTGGTTTTTTACTAGGTTTTCTCCCAGTTTTCCACCTTTATAAGACAAGGTGCAATGTGTAGTGGACAATTCGTCGTGACATAAATAAAATACCCTTGAGATTGACGTTAAATCCCAATCAAACAAACAAACTTGGGGTGTCCAAATGAGGCAATTGTTCAATTCAGAGTGTCCGTGGACGGGGGGACACCCCTTTGTCTAAGCCCTTGGAGGGATATTGTTTCTGTAATTAAATCAAGTGTTGTTACACTGCTGTGAAATTAATCAACAGATGTCATGAACTAAGCAACTGTAAAATTGAATACCTTTCTCTCCATATTGATTTATGCTGAGTATTGTTGTGGAATTCATCTGGAAGTTCATCAAAATTAATTTAATCTGTTCACAGATAGCTGCGTGAATGTAGAATAATGAAGATGCCTTTCTGAATTTGGCTTCAATGTGGCTGTGGTTTCATTTTGTTAACATATTGGATTGCCTGCAGCCGTGGCTTACTGGTAGCTATTTACCATTCACTGGATCGAGTCCGCTGTTGGTCGTTTGGTATATGAATGGGTCACACAATGTGGCTCCAGCAAATGCTGGGTTTGGTTTTTGAGAGGTTTTTCATGATTTTCCACTGTAATTAAGCGAGGAGCAGTGTGGAGTGGACAACCTGTTTTCCTATAAGTGAAATACCCATGAGTACGACATACAACCCCAATCAAACAAACAAAAAACACTGTTGGAAAACTTAATATTTATCTATGAGTCACATTGTGAATTTTGTGACAGGTTTGTGTATGATAGCAGGCTCAACAATTTTTCACTTATATGAGGAACGATTGTCCGCTTGCACACTGCACCTTGTCTAACGGTGGTATTAAAGCAGAAGAAAACCTCGTAACACATCTCCCCTACTCGATTGCCGGAGCAACATTGCTGCCACTTAGTACCCTGTATTTTACATGAACCAGGTCTTATTTTTTCACGCGAACCGTCGTTCAGGTTACGTGCAGGTTACACAAAGATTATTCACACGGACGGTCACTGTTCACGCAACTAAGACCATGTATAGTACATGTACATTGGATTCCTACAGTGTATGTACATGTTCTACACAAGATAGCCCATTAGCCAGAAAAGGATTCTCATACGTTGTTGGAAATATTTTTATGATAGACTGACCATAATCTTAGTATTTTCGTTATTATTCATGACCATAATCTTAGTTTAAGTATGAACAATTTCTTGCTTCACTTATGATGTAAATTTCAGGAAAAAAAATCCAATAATTTATTAGCTAAAAATGAAACAGAGATCGATAAACAGCGCAAAGAAGAAAAACTTAGGGTTTTGTTAGCTGTGACATGGTTGGCTGGCTCCGGCTCTCCAGCCAATCAAAAGCACTGTTGGTCTACGGTCTTCTTAAGGTGTGTGTCAGCTCATGCTGTTGAAAGCCTTGAAAGTTCACAATAAAAGGCTTAATTTGGATAACTTTGTAAAAAGCTTACATTAAATGCACCCCATGTGTGGAAAAATCTGAAGCCCTATGTTACACAAACAGGAGTTTGCCAATATAAAGTTGATGGAAATGCAGCTCTCAGCTATCATTAAACGTAGCATGTTTCCGTTTAAAGCTTCTATCAAAGTTGAAAGTTTAATGGGAGTCTTTGGATCTCATCGGAACAGTTCTATTGTACTATATTGTCACACAGAGTTGTTGTGTCACATTAACTGTCCTCTGATAGTGGCACAGTGTGATTTCTGAACCCTGTTGAGTATGTCCTTAGAGGTTAATGATGATAATGATGTTATGCTTGTGTCCATTATCAGTCTCTGGAGTCCTGTCTTGTGCGCAGGTTGTCTAGTTTCTAATTCTCTTGGTTCCCAGAATTGACTTTGTACAGTACTAACTAATCTGATGGCAAATTGAAGCGACAGGATCTTCACCTATTCACAAGGAGACAACTCAACAGGTAGAAAAATAAGTAATTTATTAACAATTAAAGTTAATGTAAAAAAAAAAAAACGTTCACAGGATCAAGTCCATCTGTGGATCATCAGGCACATTATGTGGCTCCATCAATTGCGGGGGTGATTTTCCCAAGGTTTTCACTTGATTTTCCACCATAATATGGCAAGGATAAGTGTGAAAAGGAACTATCTGTTGGCATATAAGTGAAATACCTTTGAGTACGACATTAAACCCCAATCAAACAAAAAAACAAACATGTAAAAAAAAATATATATATATGTTTGGAGACTGTTCTCATGTAAAGGCTGTAGTACCTTCATAATGTAATCCTTACAAATGATTAAATAAAATGGATTATTTCTCAGCAAGACTTACTCACAGGGATAAAACGGCAATCCAAAACTGGTCTGTCCAGACTCCTTCACATTGAACAGTATTGACATTTTGACACAGTTCATGTAAAATACAGGGTACTAAGTGGCAGTATCCAAAAAAAAAAAAAGAAATAATTAAACAGGCATTACAAGATTTTCTTCCACTTTTCCACCGTTAGACAAGGTGCAGTATGCAAGTGGACAATCGTTCGTCATATTAGTGAAAAATTGTTGAGTCAAGCAATAAATTATGAGTAGTAGACATATGATAGCACTGAAAATTAACTCTGGGCTTGTGCCGAAATGCATGTAACACCATCCATTTTAGATTTTTTAAAAAGCCCCCAAAAATTTGTTTCAAGGAACTTGCAATTGAGAGTCCGTAAAATAAACCTGTGCCACCACCACCCCAACACCCCCAATGTCCTCGCCATCCTATTTTCATGCTGGTTAGGCTGCTGTATTTTTTCATTTCTTTCCGAAAAAGAAAACAAAGCTTCTTTTATCCTCTATTCCTATGGCTTTATGAGTTAAAGGCTGATTTACATTTATTTAATATATGGCTATCTTGCCCCGTGCCTTGTTTGTGACATTACATTATTGGCGAGTGTGCTAGCAGCTGTAGCGAATTGCATTACAGTTTGTGAAATGTGGCGAGGTAGGAATGTAACTTAAGGAACACAAGGCCCTGGTTTACCTTAGCTTGAACACTTGTAAACAAAACAGGATTAAGCCTCGTCAAGACCACGGGTTTACACAGTTTCTTTAAATCAATACTTTGTCTGTTATCTTATTGGGCTGTGTGATGAAGTCTTCTCTTAGAGTTCGGAGATGCTCGGCAACCTCGTAAAAATCGAATGATTGAAATATCTTTTAGAACCTGCCTGCTTAGCAGAGTCACAGATACATTGTTTCGAAACTTGAAACACAGAAGTTTCTCTCTAGATCGTCTATCACAACCGTCCTCCTAGCCATAGATTGCCTCGCAGACTTGGGTCTTGTTTTCACCTTAAGTGTTCTACTGGGACTGTAACTGTAGTTGTAAAATGTTGGAAAAACTATTCAAAAAGTTTGGAAGATGGAGAAAAAAGTCCAAATCAACGGCCTCGAAAACTTTGAGTGTTTCTGTTATTTCGGTCAGGTAGGTCACCGTGCTATGATCATTTTATCCTTATGATTCATCATTTGTGGTTTGATGAACTTTCCTTATTTTTTGATCGACTTTCCTTTTTTTTTTTTTTCAACATTTGTGGTTCCATAAACTTTCCAATATTCTATTTTATGATTAATATTTTACTAATTTCTAAGATATCCAAAACAAGAAGTAGCCAACATTTAAACAAAACAATTAATGCAAAATGTGCATGCATAATCTCGGCATGCAACCTATGTTATGCTGCTCAACTACCTTCTAGTAATAGACAGTGTCACTAAAAACAGAAAATGTTAAAACTTGATTTATAGAGACTGTTTACATGAATTAAATGCTTTCTGACTTTACTAAAGTCTTTTTTACTTCTATAAATCTACCTTTCGGCCATCAGGTATATGAGCTAGTCACATGTTGTGGCTCCGGCAATCACCAATCAAACAAACAAACAATCTATAATTCTATAAGACATAAATATCTCCTGAATTTGTCAATATATGGTTTTTTTTAAGGCTAACCATATTATTTGTTGAACAAAGTCTTCCAAAAAGTTTGGAATGTATTTAATTTTCACCTAAGTGAATTCGGTATAACAGCGGAATTCTTTACTAAGATGTTGCGCGGAAACCTTTGAATGCATGTCCTACAGATATTATAATCTACAATATGGGTTACTTCATCAGCTCTTTGTCAAAATATGTGTCAATATGATGATTATTTTTAAATATCCGATATATTTTTGACTTAATTTGAAATGATTGAAGTTGTGATCTGTGATTATATTCATCCATTGTCATTTACCAGATTGTAATATAGGAAACAAATAAAAGCAATGCTGTCTTTACTCAGCACTGGAGGAAAATTAGCTTTCCAACAGTATGGAAAAGTTCCACATTTTTATTGTCCTAGTGTCAATTATTGTTTGAATACGCTGCCATCATATAAGTGAAAAACCGTGTAAAACACCAATCAATCAATCAATCAATCATGAAACAAAACATATTTGAAAGTTAATGGACATGCTGAATGTATTTTTCACTGTTAGTAAAAAGACTAACATTTGTGTGATTTCTTTTTCATTGACGTTATCTTTTCAGAGATGTAATAAATTTAAATTGAATTTATGGAAAAATCGGGGAAGTTAGTGATCTTTATAGGAGTGGCAAACACAGGATGTTTTTCTGTTTTGTATAATCGCTAGATTTTTTCTGTGGAGAGGAAGTGTAAATAGCCCATATTAAAAACGGCAAATTTAAACCAATGGATTTGTTGATTAGGCTGACTCGGCCATTGACAACGTAAACAGGCTTTGTAGTTAATCGACCTCCCAATTACATTGACATTCGGCCTCTCAGTTAAAACTCCAGCTGTAAAGGCAGGTTTCGCCTTCTGCTCAAATAAAGTTTTTTTTTTTACTAACTAATTCAAGAATGATCCAAGCTCGGGGATCAACTACTTTGCGTTATAGTGGAAAGAATTCAAAGGTCAACCTAGTCCAGAATACTTTTCTAAAGATAGGTAGTGGATCCAGGGATCACTGTTTGTATTGCATGCACAGTATGAGTTTAAGACCGAGCCCCTGCAAAGCAAAACCAAAATATAAGTGATATGGCCTTGGGGTTTATAAACACTAAACTAATCATAACTAAGTACACAAATAGTGTAATTCCAAAAAATAATAACTTAATTTTGACTGAATATTCCAGAATGTATTATTCCATTATCAGATCTCCTAATGTATTAAATGATGGCATAAAAAATGCTGAAATATCCAGTCAAAATGAAGTCGTTTTTTTTCTTCGGAATGACACTATTTGTATGTTATGTTTAACTATTTAGTGGAACTACAAACCATAACTGTGTTAAATCTGTAACCTCCCATCCTTCTACACTTTTTCATCGCTCTGAGGAACCATTTATAAACATGTCATTAAAACTAAACAAGAGAACAGATTTTAGGTTTATTCCAATACTGTTGTTGTCTTAGTAGATTCTGCTTTTTTTATTTTTCTATAAACAAGCACCCTATACTGTTTATAGTTTTGGAACGATTATAACTGATTTATATCTGATGACCAAACGATGCTGCCATATTTAACCCATAAAGTTCAGTATTTTGTGGAAACAATTAATCAAAATCAAGATTTTCGGGGGAAAAAAAATTGATTTGAAATTTCCGTTGCATTACATCTGGGATAGTCTTAAATACATTTATGATGTTTTATATATTTATGAAAGATTACGGTATTGCATTGCAGACTCCAATGTAAGCATGTATGTAAGTTAAGCTTAATTGTCGTGGCAACATGATAGGTTAAGTACTAATCAAGACATTGATTGGGCGTGGCAAACAATGTCTATGGCGTCATTCGCTAACACTCTTGTGTGTTATGGGTTAAAAACTTGTGTGAACTGTAACAGGTATAAACAGTCGATTCTTTAGGTGTCGTGACATAGGCACATATTTTGAAAAGGAAGATATTAAATTGGTCAATATTTGTGGAGCTCTTCTGTTTAGTGATAAAAGTAACTAGCCATGGCCATGTGGATGAATTTGACTGTAATAGTTTAAGCATTACCCAATTTTTAAGATCCAATGATAAAATGGATATAGCTTGATTAGAAAATTAGAAAAAGTCAACACAAGAAATGATACCCTCTCAGCCTATATGCATTTTATTGCAGAAAGTTGTATCGCTTTAAGATTAACTTGAGCTACCCAAGACCCGTGACATGTATTTTAATACATGATAAGAATAATGGATTAGGACAGATATAATGGCCTGGGTAGTTAACACAATAATTTGCAGTTGTCTGGATTTGCCAGTCTTACATTTTGCTATTGGGAGAAAATACATGTACAATACATGTATATATATTGTTTTCTAGAAGTGATTATGGTTATTTATGAGTGTTGTGTTGACCTGGTTTGTTATTGATCCAGATAATCAGTATCGGATTTGTCTACTGTTCGTAACTAATTTATCTATCTCTAGGCGTTCCACGAGCCAGTCTGTAAAACGCAGTACGTTCGTACCAAGTGGTGCAGTCAAACAGTCCTGGTTTACAAATGAAATACCATTGGGTAGGATGTTAAAACCCCAATCCGTCAAACAACTACATGTAGTTATTATGGATCACCTACAGACATCAGAATATAGGTGTTGTAACATCTGACAGTATTTCTAAATTGCAGATTTATTTTTATTTTTATTTTTTTTCACAATTCTTAACATGTAGTTTTGTTTCTTTTATTTTTTGACAATGCCAGCACTTTGCATAACCTTGTGTTAGCTCTTTTGCCAGCACTGGTGAATGCTCAGGGGTTATCTTCGTGGTACCCAAATTTCCTCCCACACTATTGCTGGTAATCTGCCTGATTAACATTCAACAACTAAACAATAACTTTTAAAATGAAGACTGGAAATAAATGATCAAAATTATTATATTAAGGATTCAAGCTAAATATATAATGGCTTTCATATATATAATAATCTTAGCTATGTCCACCTTCTAAATTCAGTGGGCGGTTGGAGTGAGCTTCATGTTGCCCTGGTGCTCTCAGAGCTAAAGGGGAACAGGAAGCCGATCTGTTTGTGGATGTCTGTATCACGTCCTGTTGTTGTCGTCCTGTCTTTGTTTGTTGCCAGCAGTGTTGAGGGCGGTTTCCTTCACCCATTGAGCTGGCACATCGTCATATAAGTGAAATACCCTTGAGTACAACGTTAAACCCCAATCAAACAAACAAAACAATTTAAATTCATTTAAAAAAGACAAGATTAAAAGGAATAATAATAGTCTTCATTAAAATTGATGTGTTCTAATAATTTTCCACTACAATAAGAAGTATTGATTGGTACTGTTCAACTAATTCCATGAATAAAAACGAGCAATTCATCCTCTAAAGCAATGTAATAATTTAAAACTATTAGATCCAATCATATACTAAAAAGGGAAATTCTCTTCTGTGAGAAGATTATTGAAATAGAATGGTTGGTAAACTTAGCGGTCGGCAAATTCATCAATATTTGGGAGATTGGCATTTATATGATCGATAAGTAGACGGCTAGGCTAAGTTGTACTCTTGTCAAAAATGGACAGTATGCAATCACTCAAGCGACAGCTATCAAACACGGAGTTGTCTACTCTTGGGAGCCTGCCTCTAACTTTGAGTTTCATTTTCTATTGATTTCTCTTCGGCATTGACTGGTTCCAGACTTAGCCCGATTTCTGCCACTGGAACAATCTACGGCCATTCAAATGGATTTTTAGACGGAGTTTCCCCCCGGAATCTGGTTGCGCTGACATGGACTGATAGTATACATTTCCCGGTAGTTATGTTGGGTAAAGTAGGGAATAGTCTGTTGGTAGAAAATCTCTTAAGGAAGGCCTCTGGCCAAACAGTGCTCATTCCTTCTTTGTGAAGCATTGAATCGGCTTGAAGTATTACGCTATTTTGCCACTCTGTGATGAACATTGATTTGACTTTCAGGCAGTCTTTGATCTGGATCACTATGCTATTCTCAATAAGAACGATGAAGAAGCTTTTTTAAAAAAATTTAAAAAAGCAATTGGATCAAATTCAAAAGATGTGATTTAGATGTTTTTGGTGAGGACATTTTTAACGACCATTTGTTTGTATCTGTTGCTGTGCTATGAAGCCAACAATAGTGACCGGGTTCAGGAAGGTGAAACAGAGAAGTGTTTTAGACATGTTAATTTGGAACCAGAATAACATTGATGAGTTATTTGTTACACAGACACGCAAGACACACGGTGAATGGTTTCAACCATATAGATTTCTCTGCATATAATGAATGTGTGGTTACCATTCACCCTGCATTCCTGGCAATGTCTGAAGGGCTTGGCTGATCAGATTCCTCTACTGTATATATATGTATATAAGTAGAACCATTCTATACCTCCAACTGTTACTTGTATGTAGGCTTTGCGTGTTTGAAGGATCCATTTAATGGTCCTGCTTTATTGATAAGCCAAAGAAAACCCTTTTTTCCAAATGTCACAAGGCGATCCAAGAGCTGTTTAACTACCAGCTTTGAAAGGGAAGAGCCGAGAAGACATTGTGTAATCTTTAATGATTCGTGCAAAGATTAACACCCAAATAGAATGGCCCTATTACGTCTTAGTCTTTGTGAGTTTGGAGAAGACTGTTGTAATACAATGCCCTCTTTGGCTGTTCTTGGAATATTTAGCTGAGATACTTTAACAACATTGCTGGGGATTTCAACATGATACGGTTGCATCTACTGCAAAATTGTTTCTCATTTAATATTGGATTTTAATGTTGAAGAATTTCATGGAGATTATCGTGTAGATTTGTATCAGATTAAGTGCTAGCACAAGAAAGGGTATAAGTTTTTATGATTGCTGGCTCTGTTTTTGACATTGGTCTTGAGTGAAATTTAATCCTGATCTATTCCCTTGGCTATACAGAAATGATATACTAAACTTTTAAATCAATAGGTCTTTGTGTGTTTTTCTTGACATCTATCAAATTCAGGAAGAAGCTTCAAATTATCCAGTTTACAGACTTTATTCTCTACCTACATCAAAGCTCTGGCTACTATTAGGATCTTTGATGCCTTTACATGGAATGGAGGATTTGTGTGTGTCATATGATATGTATTATGTAGTGTATTATTTATGCCAGCATCAATCCTTTGACCCAAAGTTATATAATCAGTGACTATTGGGACAGCACATTTTCATGTTTCTGAAATGGCTTACACAGCTTCCTGAATAGATTATCTTTGACCAGTGTCTACATGTAGGATCCCCTATTGTAACATGTATCTATTTGTATATCGACAGAAATGTGGATAAGCTGTCTTTCATTGGTCTGAAATGGTTTCGCTCTCTTGGGTCATTACACAAATCTGATTAAACCTATCCCTACTTCAAAGTCTCCCCGGAGAATCTGGTTACTGGACATCTCCTGATTGTTCTCTGTATTCCTCAATAACCAGGGACTTGTGTAATTTAAAATTTTTTGTATTTTTTTTACTCTAATTGCTTTCTTAATTTAAGCATTTTGAAGTGTGCAAAGTGGGGACTGTGTTATGCAATGTAGCCGACTGCCGTTGTTTGTCAAGTTTAGACGACTTTAACTACAGCCACAAGTTCCTGCCCCCCCCCCTCCAAACCATTCTTGTCTCCATACGAAAGGCACATTCAGAAATTTAAGTGCTTCAATTTTATGATAAAACTAAAAGTTAACACTCTGAACTTGGAAGTCTGGATGTCTCTCGTCACCATACTAGTCTGGATTGATTGCGTGATTTTTTGGTGCTTTATATTGCGTGATCGTTTTCCTGATTGGATTTCAATAAACATGTAGTAGTCAACTTGTCATATGAACTCTGCAAAGTTAATCATCAAAGGAGAGTTTCATTCCAGGCTTCATGTGTGTTTGAGCACATCTCTGAAATGAAACCTTTATTGATATTGGGTGTTATAATTTTACAATAATACATTCTATTTATAAACTCATCTGGAATATAAGAACATCGGTGAAAGGAACTCTCATTGTTTTTTTTAATTGTGAAAGCGGATTCAAGTTTACATTGTCATGAGATAATTGATTTAAATAATGAGTGAATGACTGTGAACTGCTTTACTTTTATTGTGTTTTCTCACAATCTGATCAACCAGGATATCTGCGTGCGTGATTTATAAGCTCATCATGGAATTGAAACTGTAATGAGCTTTTATAAGATGTTCTACAAGAATATGTGCTTGAGAACATTCTGTGATTGAAACTGTAAGTTTTATTTAAATAGCGAAGGTGTATGCCATCTGTTTCCATTGGTATGCAAGAGACTACTTCAAAGGTTATGTTACCCCCGTCCATTGAAGACTGTTTGAGCACACCAGCTACGTGCTCCTGTGCTAAATTGTAAGTAAATTCTACTCCAGCTTACATAATCGTTACTTTATAACACAGTAAACATCTTTTGTTTTTATCATCTGTCCTTTTCTTATATGTGCTTTTCTTAACTTTTGTAACTATTTATCAGTTTACAATTTGTCTTTGATTTTTGCTTTGTGATTGACCTGTTGCCAAATCTGGAACATTATCAGTTTATTCATGAAAAAATTCTCTGTGAGTCCCGTCTTTAAATACTTCTCATACACCAAGGGGGATCTATGATGTGTTTGGAATCTTTGTAGCTCAGCTTACTGGCAGAAAAATGGAATTTTTAGATCTCCAGTCTTTATTCACCAACATAATATAATTTTGAGCCTCTGTTATATTGAACCCTAGTAGGCAGATTGTGGCCGATTTCACATCATAGGTCCTAGTTTAATGCCAGATATGTACTGTTAAAATTGTTAAGTGTACCTCTTCTTGACCAGGGTTTTTGCAAGGATTCACTCATTTCTCACTTTATTCAAGTTCCCTGAGAAAGAAGACTGTATAGTGGACAATGTGTCTATCATATACATGTAATTATTAAGTAAAATATCACATTTCAATATTCAACATTCAACGGATTGAGTCTGTCTGTTGACCATCAGGTATATGAGTGAGTCACACAATATGGCTCTAGCAATGACAGGGGTGTTGTTTTTTTTCAAGTTTTCTGCCCGGTTTTCCATCATTAGGCAAGGAGCAGCCTGACGTAGACAATCCCTCATCATATCAGTGAAATACCCTTGAATATGATGTAAACCCCAATCAATATTCAGCCCCGTGAGGGAGCGGGTGGGCCATGGCCATGCAGAATACTCCCTCGGCTTCCTCAGTCGACCGTAAGAGTCGAGAAAAGAGGCTGCTTTCCGTTGCCCTCGTGTTCGCAGAGCTAAAGGGTAAAAGGAAGCAGATTTGTTTGTGATGTTCTGTATTTGTGTCCGTCGTCATATAAGTGAAATACACCAATCAAACAAACAAAAAAACAAAGCAACCAATCAATATTCAGCACTTATCATACAAACAAATCTTTCAAAGAATTACACTAGTGCAGGGATTTTAACTGATTTTAATTAATTTAGACCGACAATTATCTGAGGTGCTAGATAAACTGTCCTTAATCTTAAGTTGTTATGGATAACCAACATACAACTGGCCATGCTTTAGGTCACCATATATATAATGTCTCAAAGATACCTGCGGTACATATTGTTGATACATACAGAAGTAAGGTTAAATCTTGAATTTAGTTTCCATATGGTGTACACCAATTTAATACTAAACAAATAATACAGGAATATTGCCAAGAAAACTTAAAGAGATAGTTTGAATCAATATTTTGATAAACTTATTTGATATTTTCTGTACCTTCTTGTTCAAAATTTGATTAAAAAATTGCCTTCATGAGTTAACCAAACTACTATATAAATGTTAACAAATGTTAACACATGAGTATTATACCTGCATTATTAGCAGCACACATGGGTATAGATGATTTGTCTGATTATCTATACCACTATTCACAATATTCTTCCTTTTTCTGTCAAGCATATCATACTAAGTTTACAAATGTAGGGACAGAATAGGGCACTTCAATTTTACACAAAAATAGCATTTGTCCATTCTATATTAGTATTTTATGTATTACGTAATTTATGCCATGTGTCTGTTAGGGTAATTAAGAATATATATTTATATATGTGAGTCACGCTGAGAAGTTTTCTCAGGTAACACATGTAATGCTCAGAAAATGCCTTTCTATTCTTATCAGTGCCACATATTTTCTATCCCTAGAATAGCTTTTGGTACATGCAGCAATGTCTGTTTTACATCTGGCTCTTAGGGTATTAGGTCTGGTCATGTACATATAGCTTTACAGGCAGGAGAGAGAATGAAAGGTGAATGGAAAGCTCGGTCCCCATGTGGGTTACACAAAAGTAAATTTGAGGGCAGGGGCATGTAATTGGTTCAGATGGGTCATGTCTGACTGTGCTGTACACATTATTCCTTATGATCCCTATTTTGTTTGTTATGGCTTGAACATGTGGGTTTTTTTTTTTTAAATATGG
>JAVFBW010140467.1:0-12976 GCA_034783835.1 Mopalia ciliata | reverse complement strand
CTGTCTACCGGTTCTTGACTAGACTAGATAAATGGCTGGTAAGTAGTCTTAGAAATGGTGTTAACTATTACTCCCGCCTCGAGGCTGAATGGTTCGAAATTCTCCACTAAGCAAGTATATGGACTACTTATTACGTTAATTTTTTTCTTTATACATCTGTAGCCGATTCATATGGAGTTGACTGTACGAGGTATGCCCCTTAATCCTCTAGACTACTTTATACACATAATCGGGGAGATTTTTAATAATAAAATTAAAACAACGACATTCTCACATAGTGATTTCTGCATTATCGATTGCAAAGAGAACTGTCCACAAAATGTATAAATGTATACACCTGACTAGCAACAGAGTCATTAAACACTAATCTATCGATCAATCTCACTCGGGGGGCACTGGTCTGCTTTAATCCTAGAGTTAGGTTAAGTTTCGGAGCTATGTTTAGAGTTAGATAGATGTCTGGGATTAGGTTTGGTTGAAACCCAAACTCAGAAATTCCCATGAATATTACTTTCAGTGTCTTACAACTTTCTTTCATTTAAAATAAATGTCAAAACGCATATTTTTTTAAATTATGCGTTAGAAAGTCTTATATCCAAAATAATTAATATCCGTTGTTTAATACTACATTTGCATCTCCGTTCTCTTGTCATTTAACCAAGCGAACATATTTTTTTCTTCAGGCTGAATCATGGACTCCAAATTACTGAATTTCGTTGGCTTTATAGCATTGGTTCCTTTGGCCTCAGGTAAGTCTTTCATTTAGCTCGAGATCGACATTTTCCCATTACCAAGTGGCTTAGTGGTTAGCGTGTGAGATATATTATCCTACTTCAATGTACCGGTCACAGGATCGAATCCGTTTGCCGACCATCATGTATATGAGTACTCACTCATACGATATGAGTCCGGCCATTACGAAGGGGAGGGGGGGGGGGGTGTCCCCCCAAATGAGTCAAGACACAGTATGAAGTGGACAATCCGTCGTCATAGAAGTGAAATACTGTTAAGTACGACGTTAAACACCAACCAAACAAACATTTCGCAGCCTATTATATTTTACTTGATTGTAGCACATCATTTTTCTGAAATCAGATTTGCGATGTACAGGTGACCGTAAACTTCAATAAATATTCTCATTTATTGTTAATGGCCTATTTGTGCATATTTCTGGTATGAATTATTTTTTGTGTTATTCGCTATACCGTGACATATGATTTGTTGTTTCATTAGAATCCTGATATGTCATTTATCATAAATGCCAGAAGTGGAGTGTTTCTCCATAAATCTATATACAGGGAGTATTTTATTTTTGGCGTAGCTTAGTATCATGACAGTCAAGGGAGAACTAGCTTTTGTTATGCAACCCCAATGTTTTGTTTGGATTCGTGTCATTTTATGATAGACAATGGAATCGATGTTTTTTTGTTTGTGTGTTTAGGCGTGAAATACATTCTCCAGGTGTGTATTCAAAGTCAACCTATAAAATATGTATACAAGTCAAGTTGCATGCGTTTGATAACAGTTTTGTTGTTTGTTTGTTTGTTTGTACATAGTTTAACATTGTATCCAAGCTATTTCGCTTTTAAGACAACGGATTGTCAGCTGCATCGCGTGACACACTCGTATGCCTATGGTCAACAGAGGCACTCCAGCCCAAGAGCAAAAGAGAGTCAGCAAGCTATCTCTCAAATCACAGAGGCATTCAAGCCCGGGCGCAGAGGAGGGTCAGCAGGCCTTCGTGAATATAGTATTAAACGTACAGCTTTAAACATAAATCAAATTAACATTATACCGTTTTTTTCTAAAATAGGTCTCACTTGCTACACCTGCTCGTCGGTTAAACTGACGGAAGCTAGCGCTGCAGTAAGAGCCACCTTTTTAGCATATCCAGATAACCCTGATTGTGCAAGTGGAAATACAGACAAATTAAAGCCTGTACCATGTTCCACCGGGACACAATGTCTCAAACTAGACGGAACGGCTGTCGGCAAAAGTAAGTTTATGTATGAATGTCCTCTCTTTTTAAAAAAAAATTATTTGTGTTAACCCTGCATGTTACGGATAACTTTTTACACAGTTAAGCTTCCCCGAATTACAATTTTGTCAGCCTACTAGCATAATTGCCTAACGCATTTTCGGACATTCTGAGGAAAACAAGAAAAACTAGTTTTCCGGCAAACGGACTGTTCTTATTTCTTGATTTCTTAAACAAGAAGAACTGACCACAAGGGAAATAGAATACAAATATAGCTTATTCCCACAAATATTACATAACGGCTATATAAGACTGAAGCAAATATTGCAATGAAAAGCCTGTGGGTTAGGAAATTTAACGTTTAAGTTAGGCATCCAATTTGTTTGCCATTATGACTACCGACCTAGGTAGTTTTGTATAACATGCAAAAACTGATTGGCGGATGAATAAGGCAAAAAACAGAATTTGCCCAAAAAGGAGTTAGGCAATTATGCAGCAGGCTAACGATATGATGTTTTCTCCTTCCGACGTTTTGAATATAGGTATTGAATATAGGCGCCAGGGGCGTAGCCAGGACTTTTAAAGTTGTAGACACGAAAATATGAAACATATGTAAATACAGTGCAACCCGGTTTTAAAGGACTCCTATCTAGGAGGACAACTAGTCCCAAAAACCAAAACGTAATGTTAACTTGATACACTTATCAGAACAACCCCACTTTATCTTGTCCCTTGTGTGTTCTTTATGTTCTGTATATCACTATATCAATGGGGTGTCCCAATCAGTCTCATGATGACTGATGACACTTAATCCACTTTTATTGACCACTAACACTAGTTAAATCTATTGATGGTCAGTTGTGTGGCCAACCATGGTCAGTCATCTCTTCCCTGTAGAGGGAGAGATGTACCAAGAGTCATTTTGGTTTCCTGGCCTCTAGCTAGCTTGAGACACCTCATTCAATATCAGTTTGAAACCAATGAACCGAACGAGTTAAAATACGTAATTCAATAGTACATAGCTAATTCAAAATTAGCAAGGTACATATAAAGATTAGTCTTACTTTTACACAACTTCTGATACTTGTAGATATACAAATAGGCCAGAAATGTATTTGATACAACTATAGCCAGTAATTGTCTTTGATTCAACTGTAGCTAGTAAATGTACCATGCCAATATCTTCGGTATCTGGTGAAAGGTCTTTCAGCGCTACAGACGTTTAAATATTATTTGAATTATCTGTTGGGTTTTTTTAGTCTAGGATCTAGGCCCACCAAAATCAGATACACCTGGTGTAGCTTTTAAAAACCTGACAAGATCGGGTCCTAGTATTTTTCTGCGGGTAGCAGTGGCGGATACATGATTTTGTAATTGCGTCAGATTGCGTCAGATCTCAATATAGCGGAAAACAAAACACTGTAAGAGTTTTTAAGATCCGATTTTAATTAGATTGAGAAGAATAGATATACCTTTTCTCAAGCTTATTCAAAGTAATAGCTAATAGCAATATAGGTTAATGCGACACATATTAAATATTTTCAAAAAGCTATTCACATAGGAATTTTCTACCGGCTTAAACATAAAGTGAAATCACGTTAATGTGACCTTCTATACTTTGAGTCAATTTATGGAGTCTCAGGAACAATTTTAAAATTATTGCTTGGGTTAAGTATTATGTGCCGATGTGGTAGAGGTATTCCAACCAGTGGCGATAGTTTTAACTAAACAAGTGGTATTTATTCTAAAACAGCGATTGGAGTTGAATAATCATTTTACACCGTATCCATTTCTCCCCTTTGGCACAATTGTGAAGTACAAATTTCGACATTTTGGAATTGTTGACTAGGGTATATATAGGTAGCACAAGAGCACGAGAAAACGTCACAGAATAACAAGAATGGTACTAAATGAATTAAAACACAAACGCCTGAGGTAGAATGTACTCCACCTAAATATTTACTATCCCCCTTTCTGAAGAGCTTTCCGTCCACTACGCTCCAATATGCAGCGTATCGGTCAACATGCGTGAGCATTTCTCGATCCGCCGTTTAATACAAACCATGTATGAGTTTAAAATAGTAAACAATGGAACTGATGCGAGATTTTGCTGCATTCTTCCTTATGTCGTGCATTCGTTTATACGCCACAATTTAGATGATACTTAATTAAAAGAATGCACAAATCTATCAAAAACCTATGTTAATCCCTTTAGCAACATCTGTATGTGCTGAAATCAACCCAATATAAGAACTTAGCAAGGCTACAATGTTCAGTAATAGAATTGATTTAAGGCAAAATTTTCTTTCTTTGCATTGGATATATATAAACTTTAAGATATCAGAACAATTGTTATTTTGTGTTTCATTCGTCTTTATTTATGTATAAACATAAATGTGTATAATTCTGTGTAGTCAACACCATATCAATGATAACACATAAATCAAATGATTGCCTTTTTTTACTTTCGCAGCCTCACTTTTCTTGTGTTCATGTTGTTGTTGTAGTATTGGTAGGCTTAAGTATGTCTGACTACAGTGCTAATGTCACCGACCGAAGATGTGTAAATCAAGCTGCGACACAAAAGAATGCATGTACTAAAGTGGAGAAAACGACGTCTTTTAACGTACTTCCTGGCCAGACATCTGCTTCCGGCTCGATTTGTTTCTGCGCAGGAAATGACTGTAATGGACAAACCACACTTGCTCCAACTCTCGCCACAGGCATAATTGCCCTGATTTTGGCCTTTTATTTCAAACTTTAAATTAATTTAAACGACAATGACTAAGAAACCTTCCTAATCGCATGACATAGAAACCATAAGAGCAAATTCAATAAATTATTTGTATACATTGTTTACATTGTCCAGTCGTGTAATATTCTTGCCCAAAGAGAAATGTTTCACTTTCTCTTGCATTTCGTTCATCACGTGAAGATTGACAGTATTTGCGTTATTTTGGGATATCACTTTCTTAGTTAGAACATATACCTGTTCAGAATTTTTTTTAGGTTGAAAACCGTTCGGGAATCGAACTCACGACCCTCAGAGTTGGACACCGTATCGAATTGAATAGGTTTCAACCTACAAAATGTTCTGAACAGGTATATATGTTCTAACTAAGAAAGTGTTATCCCAAAATAACGAAAATACTGTAAATCTTCAGCTATGGGATCTGTGTCACGTTGTGAATGTACGCGATCTAGCCTTCTATTTTTTGTAGAAGGCCGGGTGGCTGAGTGGTCTAGGTAGCCTACATTTACTGCTGGCGATTCGGTGCCTAAGTCTGAGTGAGGGTATTTCACTTTTATGACGACGGATTGTCCAATTCACACTGTACACAGCTTTATTACGGTGGAAAACCGGGAGGTTCAGGCAATCAGGCAATCGTAGGGGTGGTTTTTACGACGTTTCTTCTCGGTTTTCCACCGTAATTAGGCAAGGGATAGAGTGAAGCGGACAATCCGTCGTCAATATAAGTGAAATACCTTTGAGAACAACGTTTAACCCCAAACAAACTGACATAGTTAGACACAGATTTAAACTGTAATTAATTAAAAACCTTTTTTCTGTCTCATAATGCTTTTTTGTTTTTAATATACATATGTATTGAATGCTATTGTAAGCAGAAGGCACTGGATGATTGGGCGTAGTGCTACAATCTAATTAAAATCAGATCTCAAAAACGCTCCTCAACTTCAGCTTGTTTTACTGAATTTGGTGTTTCCCTTGGCTCCGTGATATCTGTGTTTGTATTGGACAACTGAACTCTGACCTTTTTATGAGTCCCACTAAGCTTGACCTAATTTAACAGTTTAAATGGAGTGATTGCATTAGATCTCAACACAGGAACCATTTTTGAGATCAGCTTTTTCATTAGATTGTGTATTACTTCGGACGGGGCCTTAAAGCGACAAAAACACATTGGGCAATTAGCACGCCTGTCAAAGAAATTTAAAGGTTGAGTCTATTGTGATCAGCATCCAATAATCATTTATATACAACATAAAATCAAATGACAGTAATAGTCCGATTTCTATGACCGCTTGACTGCTGATGTAAAACGTGTACTGACATGGCAAAGTTATGTCCATTTATTGCTAAAAAAAACATGCAGCAATGGGAGTCTCGTCAATTCGGCGCGTATTACTCGTCGCATACAGCACACGCTAGGTGGCGCCACTAGTAAGCGGTCCAACTGGAGCTGACGTTAATGTTTATCTACGTTAATTTATACAAATTGCCGGCTATTATAATGCCCCAAAAAACAGGGCTGTGCACTTACATGTTTAAATCGTGATGGTTATACTTTCTCAGGAAAAGATAGACTTAAAATTCGGCAGAAATGGTTAATAAATTTGAAGCGAGATGAACGAAAAGGGAAATTCCACTACTAACTATAACTACTAAGTTACGCCTATAATGCGCCTATTATATACATTTCCTCCCATCCGATTATATGACGGAAACGAATTTGAGTAAGTTATGAATGTTACTGGAATTTAACGTCATACCGTACTTATGGTGATTTCACTCTTCTGTCAGCATGCCAGCCCAATGGAAAGGAAATCACCCTCCATGTTATAGTTCTGACAACAAACAGTTAGGCTACAAGACAGGACAATTTCTCTACCCAATATAAAGACACGATTTACCAACACCCCAAACAAAAAAAAAAGAAACAAAAAAAGAAAGCACAACTGACAAAGAAATGTTGATATGACTAGTATTTTCGTTTATTTTTAACTCATTTGATATACCGGTATCTCTAAAAAGTAGTCCCACTAGCACAGGTATCTCAAATACCTAAAACCGATGTATCTGGTCCACAACTTGTAACATGCCTTAGCAAGGAACGATCACAAGGTTAGTAACGGTTAGTTATGGTTACGTCTAGTTTGAAAGTCGTCCTGAGATGACTGAGAATTGATACGCTTCGCATAGCCCCTGTATGCGTATCAATTCTCAGGACTAGTTCTAAGGTTAGTTTAAGAGTTAGGTTTAATAGTGTTAGTTATTACAAATGTTAGATAGTTTTGTAAAGTGATGGACCAGTTCTACAGTTGCTCCGATGAATCGTCTCCTTTTCTAGATGAACTCTGCCAGCGACAAGTTTCTAAATATCTATATCTTAATCTTGAGTGGTTATTGGAAACCTACAGACATCTTGATATAATGTAACTAATGACCATTATATAGGCCTGATGTATTTGATAATGTGTAGTAAACAATATATTCAGTGTGGGCTAAGAATAAATTAACCTGCATATTGATATTATTATTTAACTTTTTAAATGACAGAAATGAATTATAACATCTGTCAATTTTGCATGGACATGTGATTATAAGAATTTATAAACATAATCATTTTTATAAATTCAAACTCCATTTCAAACTCTGTTCTACTTTTACAACGATAAGAAACCTCCACGACCGCTGGAGTCCTTTAGTAAAGTTCCCTCAATACCCCAGGGCCATAAGACAAATTGAGGTTGTGTGGTACATCAATGCAGAAACCCCAGTCCATCAAGCTTACTCCCGAGCAGGTATCAAAAATACTTGTTGCATTGGGGTTTAACATCTAAGGTTATTTCATTGACATGACAGTTACTGTCCAATAGGTGAAAGAAACCAACCACCCTCGACACCATTATCAATAAACAAAGACAAAACAAGAAAAATACAGGACTCAACATAGACATCAAAAACAAATCGGCTTCCTGTTTTCTTAGCTAAAGTGAAATAGATAGTGACATTTCCAACAAGTTCTGACAATACTTTGTTGACACGATTTAGTAATATACAAAAAGGCAACCTAAAAAAGAGCTAAACAGGCTGACATATCACTGTTTATGTGCACACAATTCAAAGAGGTCACAAACAGATCGGCTTTATGTCCTTAGCTCTGAGGGCAACAGGAAGCTTCAGCCAACTGCCTGTGAAATGTTGCTGAATTTGACATTACAAAACATACCTTCATAAATATATAAAGATTATCAGGAATATAATAATTTTTTGTTTGTTTGGAAAGAGAAACTAACAGCCTACCAAAT
Organism: Mopalia ciliata; assembly: GCA_034783835.1. Lineage (NCBI taxonomy): Eukaryota > Metazoa > Mollusca > Polyplacophora > Chitonida > Mopaliidae > Mopalia > Mopalia ciliata. The sequence continues at coordinate 4,947 of JAVFBW010140467.1, read as the reverse complement.
AAGCAATACTGTATATACCTTGAAGTAATTAAACCTGTAGTTTCCCACACTTTTATACATGAAATGTTTTAATAAATGTTGTTAAAAATCCTTAAAAAACTCTCTTAACATATTATTGATCATTGGGTTTATAAACTGATCTCTTTATTAAAGATGACTTTCAAGTCTTTTAATGTATGAACAAAAAAATATTCCTGGTGACCAGTACAATAAAGCGGACCTAGAACTTGATAATAATAATCATGTATAGGATCAAGGTGCAATTCATAACAAAAAATATTTTTTTATTTATTTATTTACATGTATTTCAGGGAACTAGTCCCATTAACAGAATGTATCCCAAGATATAATCATGGTCATACATGTTTGCAGAAGGACATGTTTGTACAATTGGCATAGGAATAGATCTAGACATATTATTGATAAAAGTATATTGAAATAATGATGGATAAAATTTTCTATTAATTAATTGAGGAGGGCGTCTGGGCGTGGATCGAAAGTCTTTATGATGAAAAGTTTGGGGCTGCTGAGTACAAGATTTTAGTAAATTGCTCTTTGCTCACTGAAAAGGACATTACAGCTAACAGCAAACATTAGATATGTTTACATGGGCTTCTGGTCCTGTGCCTATTGCACACTCAAGTCTTATTGTGTTTCTAAAATAACCCCACATGCATCATACACAATATCAACTTGGTAAGAGATGGTCTTCTTCATTTCAACAGAACAGCATGACAAAAAGAAACTTTGTTGTAAACAGCTACAGCTCAAACATATTGTAGATAATGTTCTTCCTACAAAGAATGATTTTTCTTGGAAAGAGTCACACCAAATGGAGAAACGAATTTGTCACATGGTCTTTATTCACTGCTGGTAACTGCAAATAAAACACAGGCATACGTTAATACAGCGTTATATATTATAAAAGTCCATAGGTTGAAATGTTGAAAATATTTTGTCATTTTTGCTGCTTTGTCCTAGAGTCCTTTTAACATTCATTAATTCTTTGGAAACTTTACATAAAGAGTCTGTTATTTTTATTTGACTCCAAAGTGACATATGATTGCACAATAGCACCTACAAAAATAAAAATAAAAATAAATAAGTCGGTCAACTGATTGACCTATAAATTAATAAGCATTAATCAATCCGAGCATGAATTTTGTTGTGGTGGCATCTGAAAAATGTTTATTTGTTTAATGTTCATATACAGCTTCTGTATAGTATGGCACATAGAGCTTCATCCTTGAAGTAGAAGATAGGTAACTTGAAGAAACTTTACAAAACTTACCCTGCTATACATACATCTGTGTTGGAGTTAATATCTTTGTATGTAGTTCCAGGTATTAATAGCATATTGTATCTCATGTCTGTTGTCACCCTGTGAATCTTCAGCACCCATGTCATTTTATCTTAAAAATTCCTGACTGAAAAGATAAAAAATAGGATAATGTGTTAATGTCGTTAAATATGACTGACAAATTGAGTTGCTGTTGTTATTGTAAGTCATGTTATTTAACATGGATTTTTCTAACCAGCATTGGTGACACACTTGCTTAGCAGAGGCTTGAGCAGTTGGAAAAATTACCTTTAACCTACATAAATTGGGAGACCTATAACAATGGCAAACTTCTCACCAATAGTAACAGAACCCATGGTTTAGTTTTTACAAAATCAAAAGGATGATGTGTTTAATACACCATGCGAGTACAAACCTTTGTTTTAGTTTTTTTGATTGTTGAGTTTGAGGAATTGTTCATGATTGATAGATTGGTGTTTTTCACCACATTCAGGGGTTTTGCAGCTCCGCTGTGCACAGTGGTGTGAACAAATTGTAAATTTATAAATATATCCATATTTTATATTTAGATAATTCCAATCCCTACCACCTTGGGCGATCAACATCAAAAAGAGAAACAAACCGAACCAAAAAGGACATACATATTTTAGTGTTTTAAATCTGTGAATTTATTTAATAGTTCAAATTTGGATCTAAAAATTGTAAATAGTGTGTTTATCACTGTTAGTTATCCTCCCATTTATTATACATTAACATTTGATTAATGAGCCCTAACCGCTAAAAGTGTCAGTGTGCCTTGCCTAGGTCTTAAGGATGGGCATGGGATTTAAATACTGAATTTATGATTACTTATATTAATTTGGGATCCTTTACTTCAATTTAAATATCAGTTGTTTTTTTTTTTTAAATTAGGGAGGGCTAACTAAGTAAAAGAATTGCTGATGTTTGATAACATTTTACCCTTAAGATTTGTCAATCATTAAATATACCTTACAACAACATACCTTACAACAACAACGACATATACTGATCGTTTTGAAAGGTCTGTTTCTCCCCTCCTATCTTTTTCTTCGTCTGTTTCCGAGTTCCTTCTGTTACTCAGTTACCCTCCACGACCCATAATCACGATTTGTGGACATATCCCCAAAGAAAAATGTCTTAAAACAGGACCGTATAAGCAGAAATTTAACACATGTTAACTATTTCCCCTGAAAGTGGGCATTAACACATTTATGGGACAATTCTACGCCTCTCATTTAATTCTTTCTTCTGTGGAATCCTGTGTCTTTTGATGTCATAGCCAGGTAACCAAATCATTAGGCTGGACAGAAAATACAAGCGGTCTTATTGTAGAATTGGTTAGGTTTAGGTTTAGTGTTAATTATTACAAATGTTAGGGTGTTTGACAAAAAAATGTTAATGATAAATTTGTTCTCAGGTCAGTGAGATAAATTTGAAACCAGAAACCAGCAAACCTGCTCCACCAGCAACAAAAGCACAAACAGTCAATGGTGAAGGAGATGGCTCAACAAAAGATAACAAAACAGAAACCCCTAGAACAGATGACCAAGGTAACTATCATTGTTTGTATTCGCTTGTCTAAATTAAATTGTTACAATATTAACATTGTTTAATATTTGTACAACTCAAATTTTGGCAAAGTTGCAAGGTAAGTCTCCTTATCACCAACAGATTTTTTTTCCCCCGTTTTCAAAAAGAAATAACATATTTTCTTTATTTAGGTATTCTTGGTGTTTGTTCACTTAATACCATCACCTTACTCTACCTCCCATGAAATTACAACACCGATAATTATCTTAACAAAAATATTTAAGTTTCTAAAGTGTCAGGCCCACGGCCATGGCTTAGTGGTACCGCTTACTAAACTGAACCTGCTTCGATGTACTGTTCACCCGATCAAGTCCTCCTGTCGACCATCAGGTATATGAGCGAGTCACATGATGTGGCTCCGGCAATCACGGGGTTGATTTTTATGATGTTTTCTCCTGGTTTCCCACCATAATAAGGCTAGGTGCAGTGTGAAGTAGACATTCCATCATCATATAAGTTAAATACCTGAGTACAATGTCAAACCCCAATTAATCAAACAAAAAAATCTAAAGTGTACAGCTTGATTAAAAAAATGTTCTAGTTCTCAAAACTTTATAAGCATGGTATTGAACCAATCTGTCAGGTCCAGATAAATATCTCAACTTGTTTACCATTGGTATATCTGTAGTGCCCACAGTTGAAGAGTCTTCATTGCTAAGTACACTCCTCCACTCCAAACTGGTCACCAATAAAAATGATATAGAAGTAATGAGGAAGGATCCAAGCTCTCCATTATACTATGTGAAAGGTTTTGAAGCCCTCAATCTGTAAGTATTTATCATTATTGGCTGACAGGTTCAAAGCCATCTTTCAACCCTGTTTAATTCAGGGAGTGTTCCAACTGGTTGGCCCACTGGTATATGACCCTCAGATATATCATATATTAATGAGTCACACCGTGTGGCTCCGGCAATCGCTGGCAGGGTTTTTACAAGGTTTTTCCACCGCAATTAGGCAAAGAACAGTGTGAAGTTGACAATCCTTCATCGTAAAAGTGAAATTTCCTTTAGTGTAACTTTAAACCCCAAATCAAACAAACAAACTCCGGTTATTGCATGTGTGGTTTTTACAAGGCTGCTCCTAGCCGTCCACCATATGTTCAAAAATTTGTGGTCATATAGAGTAAAACCCCTATGAAACAAAGCTTTAGCAATCAAAGGGTATTATTAGTATTTTTTTTTTTAATAAAAAGATGGAAGATTCCCTACAAGCCTGATTCATAAAAGAGTGAACATAATCAGGTGTAAACAGGAAGTTGACCAACTGTAAAAATGGTTGCACCAAAATACTGTCAATTTATGGGAGGCTACCCTGAGGGTGAGACTTAGTCGTTAGCATTTGTGCTTACTAATCCTATTTCCATATATGCCGCGGGTGGGCCTTGGCCCTGCAGAATTCCGCTCAGATTCCTTGGTCGATTGTAAGAGGCGAGAAAAGAGGTTACTTTCTGTTACCCTGGTGTTCACAGAGCTAAAGGGTAACAGGAAGCAGATTTGTTTGTGATGTCCCGTATTTGTGTCCGTCGTCATATAAGTGAAATACCCTTTAGTACGATGTTAAACACCAATCAAACAAACAAACAATCCATATACCATCAGGTATATGAGTAAGTCATTAAAAAAAAACTCATGCGCATATTTAACCCGATGTTATTAATAATTAGAAATATTAAATTAATTTCTTTCAGTAAACCAGAGTTATTGAAAGGAGTGTATGACATGGGTTTTAATGCTCCATCAAAAATTCAGGAAACAGCTTTACCTAAACTACTGGCAGATTCGTAAGTATCTTATAATCAAGCACCCTCTGGCTAAGGTCATTATACGATTCTATTATAGGCCCATTTTTTAGCTCCCAGCCAGGGCTTAGTGGTTAGCCTGTCTGCTTACTAATCCTACTTTGATATTCCTCCCGCCCCGTGAGGGAGCGGTGGGCCATGGCCCTGCAGAATACTCCCTCGGCTTCCTCGGTCGATCGTAAGAGCCGAGAAAAGAGGTTGCTTTCTGTTGCCCTGGTGTTCGCAGAGCTAAAGGGTA
>JAVFBW010140456.1:0-12976 GCA_034783835.1 Mopalia ciliata | reverse complement strand
ATGTCTAACCTGGGACTAGTATAATCATGCAAGGTCTAACCTATATCCATCGTCCATAATAATATATAATCTGCATGTTATAAGCACATGATAGGCTGTTTAACTTGTTCTATATAGTTTAATCACTTACGTCAATGACACAAACCGAGTTATGACGCACAACGGGATCGCCAATAAATTAAATAATGCATGTATGTTCAGTCTCGATAGTGTATCGTAACCTTTTGTTCTTTATCTTTATGGTATATCGCGTAACTCCACTCTTTGTCGCGTACCTCCATTTTCTGCTGCGTACCTTACCTTTCTGTTCAATACTTTAATTCTAGGATTTCTCCCCGCTTATCAATGCTATATGGCGTACAGAAGATAGCAAAAACAATAGATATATTAACCTTGGCACATTACAAAACACTGCCGTGTTATCGGAGTCGACTAAGGGCACATAATCTTGTCCAATCTGGGGGTTTCCCCACTAAATCCACCGGCCAATAGAATAAGCCGATCCAACGACAGCATGAGTCGATACTATACAGGAGGCAAAATAAATGACAAAAGGCAGTGCTCGAATTCAACTTATAAAGATGACGAAGAGCAGGTTTTGTGTTTAAAATTTAAATAATATCCAAATCTAGCCGTTGTTTTATGTCTTGGAGCTAAAGTACCATTTAGCTTTTCAACGCAGACGGGCTGTACGCAAGACCCAGGATTTTGGGTGTATGCTGGCAATATAGAAATCCAGGCCTGGTCAGAATACAAATAAGCAGCGTTTTACAGTATGGTGTCTCTGTATGACTCTATATAGAGAGATACAATGCGTTAGGATGATGGTACCTTAATATGAAGTTTTAAATTTTACAATTCGCCATTTTGATTTGGGAAAAAAAACCCATTAAAGTAACATTTATCACGTTTCCTAATGCGTTGGAACGTTATATAAGACTAATGCATTGCACTCGGTCACCGGTGATCGGAAACACAAAAAGTTCGTATAGAAAATTCGAAAAGTGCAGTTGTTACAAGTTTGTTTATTCAAGCATTTCTATCTATCAAAAAAGGGGCCGGAATCCTTTTCTAGAATGAAATATTAATCCCCCACCCCCAGAACTGTAACTTTCACATATCCAAAACCAGCCAATTTGCTAGAAAAAAAAACCTTAATATTATGTATACTTTTGACTGGCCTGTTTTGTCTCTCACCTATAGCGTAACATTCGGCAGATCACTTTGGCAGCGTTATCATCCCAGTTGTCGTCACAGATGGTTCCCCAGGCCCCATCATGGTAGATTTCTACGCGACCCTGCCAGGCCCCGGACCCGTCGACCAAGCGAACTTTGTCCAGGTTCACCTCTACAACACATCAAGTCTTTCGTACTCTGTATTCTAGCAAACAACAATGGTTTGGTCTGACTCTTATGAGGAGGAAGACTTTAAGGTCCAAGAACATTCGAAGTTTTCAGTTTTCATTTCTGAGCTTGGGTTAATACAAAACTATTAATAACTATTCTTAACCCTGAACTTTACACTACACCTAACCCTAACTTATACAACCAATATCATTGAAAACTTAAACCCGACTCATGACGCTATTTTGCTGTATATTTCTCAAAGCGTTATAGATATGCCATACCGTGCACTTATTAACTAGTTCACCTCAGAGCAGCTGATATAGTTTTATTGAGAACATTATATATTTCAAGTAGTTTCCATTCAATGTTCCGAACTCGCATTTTCGATTATTCAGATTTTGTAAAGAACACGTGAAAATGTATTTTCGATCGAATAAAAAGGGTTTTTCTTATATTTTTTATTTAAGAAAAAGAAAGCTTGCTTGCCTATGTATATATATTTCAGTTTATTAAGAAAATATTTCTGGTACGCTGACAAAACTGTCTGCCTCGCATAAACCGTAAAAACAATGTGTAAAAATGTTTGTCTGGAATTGGAAAGAAGGAAAAGGCATATCAGTTTGATTAATTTTCTCATCGGGTTAATTATGGAGAGCCAAACTAACATATAATCTAATGTATAACGGACACAACAATTCACTTATCGCTGTCGTTAAATTATTGTGGATATCGCTTATCCTGGTTTAAGGTCTTGCTGGAGACCCTTCGATCGATTTTCGGAACATCAGTTGTATTTAGTCTATTATGCAGAAAAGTTGAAATATCAACCATATATATCTATATTTTTTTGGAAAGCTGTAATACTCAAGATTCCATATGTGTGAATGTTGTGAAAATTCAATTATTATTGCGAAAAATATTGCAAAATGACTAAATTGCAACATAAAAAAAATAGACTGCATTTTTCAAGGTTTTTCATTTTTACAAGTGCCATAACAATAAGTCTCAATAGATTAGTTGTCATAGAAGAACAACCCTGGACGTACACGGTGGTTTATGTTTTAAACAAATTGATTAGATCGATCACAGGTGATTTGTTTGTATATCTTTACAATGGGACAAATTTGAAATTTCTAACATGAATAATTTTCTAAATATACGCCATGGAAATGTAGGTTCTGCTTACCGAAGTGCTAGAAATAGGCGATTAAAGTTTTGCCACTTGGATGTGATTAAGGGAAAACTAAATTATAGGCTCAAATTTTAACTATTTGTAATTAGAATTTCGAATTATTTCTTTCACCAACATATAGTTTGAATACCAAAAGCGATAAAAAAAATGTCAGGCATCCAGCAAGACCTTATGGTTAATTTAACCGTCCATAGAAATGCACTGATCTCTATGTATACACGGACACAATAATTCACTTATCGCGGTCATTAAATAATTTCTTAGATCGATAACTCTGGTTTAATGTTAATTTAATCGTCCAACCTTAAATGGCTTACCTGCGTAAATAGCTGTGGAAGCCTGAAACAAAAAACACAATCTTGAAACTTTCTGTGTGTGAAATATGCTCAGTAAACTGTTCAAGAAGAGAATTAGACAGACAACAAGGCTTGAATAATTACGGTAGAATAAATATGCTGTTATATTAACATCTGGAGACTGTCACATTTTTAAGGTCATAAATATAATTCAGAAAGTGACAAACTAGAGTGAAAATTTTATCCAATCGACAGGGAATCCATATCCGATTGAATCTTATTTTTATTTTCGCATCCTTCTGATATTGTTGTTTAGGTGACAGAATTCACCATCAGTATTCACAGTACAACTGGGGTGGCTCGGTGTCAAACTGACGACAGAGGTCTTAAAAAAACGTAACTTGGACTTCTGTCTCAGACAGAAACCCCTAAATTTTAACGAGGAGGAAGTACTTACCAGCAATATTACCACTGTGGTTGGGTGGAGGTGTTTCGACAAAGAGCCGAAAGGGCACTTATCTTAAGTATTGATGATGTGATTAAGAAAAGGTGTCCAGGCGAAGAGACGTCACGGCACTTACCATTGATGTAAATGGTACGACATGCTGGAGGTGTTAAGACAAGGTGCCGTCAATACACTTACAATTAGGATAAGGATAAGGATACGGAGAGCAGTTTTTTTTAGGGTAAAGGATATGAGAGGGAGGAGGTTTTTAGACGAGGTGACGTCACGGCACTTACCATTCAATTATTGGATATGACGGGGAGGAGGTATTTAGACGAGGAGCCGTCGCGACACTTACCATTAGGGTAAAGGAAATGACGGAGAGGAGGTTTTTAGACGAGGAGCCGTCACGACACTTACCATTAGGGTAAAGGATTTGACGGAGAGGAGATGTTTGGATGAGGAGCCGTCACGACACTTACCATTAGGGTAAAGGATTTGACGGGAGGAGGTGTCACGGCACTTACCATTATATTATTGGATATGACGGGGAGGATGTGTTTAGACGAGGAGCCGTCACGACACTTACCATTAGGATAAAGGAAATGACAGAGAGGAGGTGTTTGAACGCGGAGCCGTCACGACACTTACCATTAGGGTAAAGGATTTGACGAAGAGGAGGTGTTTGGATGAGGAACCGCCACGACACTTACCATAAGAATAAGGGATATGACGGGGAGGAGGTGTTTAGACGAGGAGCTGTCACGGCACTTACCATTAGGATAAAGGAAATGACAGAGAGGAGATGTTTGGACGCGGAGCCGCCACGACACTTTCCATTAGGGTAAAGGATGTGATGGAGAGGAGGTGTTTGGACGAGGAGCCGTCACGACACTTACCATTAGAGTGAAGGACATGACGGAGAGGAGGTGTTTGGACGAGGAGCCGTCACGACACTTACCATTAGGGTAAAGGATATGACGGGGAGAAGATGTTTGGACGCGGAGCCGTCACGACACTTACCATTAGGGTAAAGGATTTGATGGAGAGGAGGTGTTTGGACGAGGAGCCGTCACGACACTTACCATTAGGATAAAGGATATGACGGGGAGAAGATGTTTGGACGCGGAGCCGTCACGACACTTACCCTTTGGATAAAGGATTTGACGGAGAGGAGGTGTTTGGACGAGGAACCGTCACGACACTTACCATTAGGGTAAAGGATTTGACGGAGAGGAGGTGTTTGGATGAGGAACCGCCACGACACTTACCATTAGGATAAGGGATATGACGGGGAGAAGATGTTTGGACGCGGAGCCGTCACGGCACTTACCATTAGGATAAAGGATTTGACGGAGAGGGAGTGTTTGGATGTGGAGCCGTCACGACACTTACCATTAGGATAAAGGATGTGATGGAGAGGAGGTGTTTGGACGAGGAGCCGTCACGACACTTACCATTAGGGTAAAGGATATGACGGGGAGGAGATGTTTAGACGAGGAACCGTCACGCACTTACCATTAGGGTTCAGGATGTGACGGAGAGGAGGTGTTTGGGCGGGGAGCCGCCACGACACTTACCAACAATATTAACTGTGTGATTAGAACGAGGCGTTTTAGACGAGGAGCCATCATTGCGCTGTCTTTCTGATTGTCTCATAAACAATTATCCTGCACACTCTACTATCGGTACCTCGACGTCTGCATTAAATATGTGTCGATAATCAGATAACAAAGTCCCTATATAGAGGCGACAAATGTGATCGACTGAAATAAATAAACGGCCTTTGTACTGTTAAGATAATCTGTTGATGTCATAGTACACTAAACACACGGCTTACACAATAATAATTTTAATGAGGTCCCCCACTCGTTCCCCACTTACACTAACATGCCATGTCTTGTCTCAAAGTGCATGTTAGAATAAGCATTGCGGAGAAATAAAGCGTATTTAGGGGCCACATCTATTGTAATATCAATAAACAATTTAAAGTCTATAGTAAACCTCAATTAGATAAATGTCTTGCTGGACCTCTTGGCCGATTTTCAGAACACCCGTTGTATTTGGTCTCGTATTTATGCAGAAGAATATAAATCTGTACCATATATATGTATATAGTTTTGGAAAGCTAGAATACTCAGGATTACATATATGGGAATGTGGTGAAAATCCAATCATTATTTCTTAAAATATTGCAATATGAGTAAAGTTCAACAGAAAAAATAGACTGCATTTTTCATCGTTTATTTCTCGAAGTGCAATACTTAATAATAAGTTGACCGAGTAGATAAGTCCTTTTTTTTAAAAATTGATTAGAACGATCCCAGTGGATTTTTTTGTCTGTTCCACTTTGGAAAGTTTCATAAAAAAGTGAAGTACAACTTTCAGAAAATATTTTTAAATTAAGGACTAACTTATAAGAAATGAGGCGCCGTTTACTAGATCGCATTGTGCCCTTCAGAATGGTATCAATTTAAAGTTTCAAACATGAATAGTTTTCTAGAAATACGCCTTGAAAAATGTCTGCTTAAAAATGAAGTGCCACAGATAGGCAATTAATGTTTTTTTTTTACCATCAAATAGTTTGAATACCTAAATACCTTTAATCTAAAGGATAAACAAAAAAAATGGTTCATATTGAACCCAAGTGGTCCAGCAAGACCTTAAAGTTTTCAAATAAATCCGCCAAAGCGAGCCTCGGGATAATCTTTTCGTGAACTCGTGTCCTTAAAATGCTTGAGGTTGTTCGACAAAGTGAAGTGCTTGAATGCACACGACAATTATCTAGTGAACATATGGGAGAAATATTAATAGAATTATCTCTTTGACAAAAAGCGGGATAATTCAATTATTTTTTATTTATATTATTTTTGAACGGGGCGGGACCACAGTCAAAGTGGGTTCAAGTATGTGGTAATGTTCTTGCTAAGGACCGACTGCAGCGGTGGCGTATTCGTCACCGAAAAGCGCCGCATGAGGGTGCTGAAGTCAATAGGCCTACCCTGTTTGGCCACCGCAAGTGCAATCACTGCGCGAAACCTCCTTGGCATAGACTGTATGTATCACTGCGCGACACTTCCTTGGCATATAGTGATGGGTCGATGTATCCGGGTACGTGGAATCCTAATCCATTCTTCATGCAGCGCATGTGACAGCTGTAGAAGCATCTGAGGCGCTGGGTTACGCTGGCGTAAACGTCTGTCCAGTTGCTCCCAAAGATGCTCAATAGGCGACCTGGCGATCTTGACGGCCATGTCAACACATTAATGTTCTAATTCTCGTATATGTACCGTATGCAGCCTGGCATTGTCCTCCTGAAGGAGTTCTCTCTGTCAATCCATAATGGGAAGCATGTGGATGCGCAGAATTTCATCCCAATAGCGTACATCGGTCAGGTTGCCTTGTACAAGCACCAGTTCACTTCTGCCTGTTAAGGAGATAGCTCCCCCACATCATGACACTGCCTCCTCCGAATCCGTCAACCAGCTTCTCTAAGTCGGTTCCGAATGGTTTGTGCAGACACCCATCTCAAACCAGGTACTTGCCCAGCTGTGTTCGTTGCTGTGGTAGTTCGGTGGCGCAAATGATAGACCCAGATGTTTCGATCTTGTGCCGCAATTGTTATGCGAGGTCTACCACTTCGTGGCCGGTCATCTGCATATTGGAATCCGTGAAACCTTTTCCAAAGAAGTGTAATAGTGCTCTGTCTGATGTCCATGTGCCACGACTTCCGACTGCGATTCACCTAACTGGAGGTGGCCAATCGCAATGCTTCGATTCCCAAGGTCCAGTCTCGGCATGTTGTAACTCGTGTACAGGGAAATGGGAAATACACATCATTGCAAGAATTTCAGCTTTCAATACCAATCACCACCCCAATATTATCCCAAATTTCATTTGCATTCGTTAAAAACTGAATATTTCATGTCCATTAACACAAAAAACGATATTTTTTAATTCAACACTTTCTTGTGTCGTTTCACCTATGCGTTTTTATTTTGACACAGTATATATCAGTCCTGTTGGACCCTTGCCCTAAAAATGGACATAAAGTTATTTTCCTTTAATTACGCTCACTGATCAGCGGCTATACAAACCGTTTCAGTTTTATCCGCTAGCAAAAAATTACTCCTTTGTCTAGGATAGCCAAAACAGGATAACTAGCATGGGAAGATGATCAATCAGGTCTTGTCATTTACGGAACACCAATTCATTGTGTCAGCAGGGGGAGGCGACATTCAAAGTTTTAAATTAATATGTGAAATTGTTTTTCAAATTATTATGTCCACGACACACGCTAAGTATATAGGCCTGCAAAGAAGTCATGTAATGACCTTTGTTTTATATATGTAAAGATATTACATATTACCTAGGGTTGTATGCACTATCATAACTCAGTATGCCATTCAACATAAATTATGGAGTTAACATGAATATCCGAACGCAATACAATCGGTCAAGTCTGATTGTATTTATTTGAGGAAGAAACATTCAAAGTTTGAAGTTATTTAGTCGGTGGATTAGTTATCAAGTTATCGTGGTCAAAACATACGGATACATGAATATGCGGAATTCGGTAAAATGTGGTCTCATCCGTTGTCTGACAGGATGAAGTAAAACATTCCAAGTTTGAAGTTAGTCAGTAAGTTTGATATCAAGATATCGCTTTTAAAACACATGAAGTATTGCAAAATTACGCAACGACAGGCATATATGTTACAACATGTCTGATATGGAGTCAAGTTTCGCCGTAACCAGTAGGTCTTTTAGAATTTTAATTCTCTAGAAGGCTAAAGTTGGTCTTTGTGAGAGAGGAACAGACATTTCAGGTACACAATTTTGATATTCCTGTAATAGGAGACTAGCAAACTGGGTGCTTGGTTGGTCAAATTGGAATACACATGGAATTATTTCTTTTTTAGGACCCTTTACCTGGTTCCCAATTGAAACCCAGTGGATACAAGGTTTGAAGAGTTTGAATCCAATAAGTCTCTTTTTCTAAGCATTTCTAGTGGGTTTCTTCTTCAGAGGGGAGAATTTGTGTTTTTTTTTTTGTTCAATCGGCATGATTCCAAAATGATAGGGAAGAAATAAATGTTCAGGCATTTTGGATATGAGGTTTGACATAAATTAGCTCAAATGATTGTTGGCTCTAAGCCGAAGGGGATTTTTGGTTTCACCAACGTATTGTTTCAAACACTTTTTACAATTTATAACGTATACCAGATTTTCTTAATCTCAATTCAAACCATCTGACTTTATTACAGGGTGAATGTGGTATTTTTGTTTAGGAACTGATTCTAACCGTAGGCCCAAAGTGTAGCTGTTCAGCTGTCTGACGTTTTGAGATTTAATTCGGCGAAGAAATGGCCTAGTGTATCCTTTTGGAATAATTGCATTAAAGATAAGAGAACAAGTCTGCAAGATTTCTAGAATGTATGTCAAACCATATTATTTGGGATTTAATAATTCACTTGAAGAATATGTGGAGGATGAAAGGACTTGTAGGCTTTAAAAACACCATGAATCCAAAGATCCTCTTGTATATAAATTATAACATCTGAAAATTATACGCTATCAATAGCTTATATACTGGCTGGAGTTAAATCTTAGGATCCTGATAATTTAGAGTGACAATGGAGCGATCAAGATCAACTCTGGAATGCTGCCAGAAAATAAATATGTCATCCAAATATCTAAGATACACGAGGGAATGCTTAGCACACTTTCCAATTGCTTCATGTTCCCCCTCTGCCATAAAAATGGAAGCAAGAACATAGAACAATCCTTAATTTACTGCTTTATGTGGTCATTGAATTCGAAATCATTAGATTACAAACTGAATTCCAACAGTTTTAATATCCTATAGTAGTCGAACAACGGGGTTTCGGATTCCAATCTGAATCGAAATCATTTTTAACAGAATGAAGTCCTGTATTGCTGTAGATATTTGTGTACATATAGATTCTACGTCAAGTGTTACTAAAATGCCGTTTGTATGAACCCGTCCGTCAGATAACGTATTCAAAACGTCCCCAGTGCTTTTGATAATAGTGTGATGCCTAAAAGCAAATGGTTTGAGCAGGTTATCAATAAGAGACGTGGTAAGATTCTGAGGAACAATCTAATATTACCTGAAGGCTAAGGCGGTTGAGGGTTTTTCACCTCTGGTTTGTGAATTTTAGGGAGAATGTATTTTTTCCCGGCCTGGGAGTAGATAATCACCTTGTTAAGTATTCCGGAAATTTTATCCTTTAAAAATAGAATTATTTCATCGAAATTCCTATGGTTTTCTTGACAAATATGGTCTATAGGCCAGGAAAAGACCTACATAGTTGTCGCTCTGTCTCATTTATGTAACCTTGCCTATCCATAATGAACGTAGCTGAACTTTTATTAGCTGGTTTAATTACGATATCGATATTGTTGCGCAGATGACAAATAGACAGTCTTTCATACGTGTTGAGATTAGGGTTGTTTTGAGTGTTGGCAACTTCAGCAAAATCATTTGTAAGTTAAGCAACATCGACACTAATCTCGGGGCCAGAAAATGGGGGTACATAACCATTTTTTTGTTCGTAAATGGATTTTTCTGAAAATTGTCGGTTCTGTACCTATTTGCTCTTACCACTGTATCTCGATAGCCGAAAATATAACCCGTTGTCTGAATCTTATTCTTAACGTCTTTAGCCGAGTAATGTTTATAGGGGATGGGACAAATGAGAGATCACGGTCAAGGAGGGACCCATCTGACTAGTTTAAATAAAATCTAGAAACTATTTGCTGTATCCTAATTCCTATATCAGGAAAGACTCTGAATAAGGTCCTAGGAATGTTTTTAAAAATTTAATTTTATTCAAATTGGCAGCTGCAGCGTTAAGTTCTATCAAGCTCCACAACATTTGCAAGTTTGCCTCTAAACATATTCCGCAATTTTTTTAGCCAGATTCCGAAATGTTTTAATTGCACCTGTGTAGCATGCTATATTTGCATATCAGGGTCAGGGTCTAGCTCTGTTCTTGGAGCGATTGGAATCCCCATGTAATATAATGTTATTGTTTGGGGTTTAGGACATCTTTATCTGCATCGGTACATCTGAATTCTTCCGTTTAAAAGTATTCATCCTTTTTTAAGAATATTACTGGGGACCTTTGAATAGGAACGACCAGAAAGGCGAGGAAACTGTCTGGGGCTGATGGAGGACGAAGGGAAGACCGATCAGGCTGGGAGGGGATGGGGGAAAACACGGGGGTCCAGTCGGAGGAGAAGATGTAGATGAGCGGGACTGAGACAAAGGTCTAAGTCTATGAGTACAAGATGGTCACAATTGTGGAGGAAGGAAAGAAGATGTAGAACAAGAAGACGTCTGAGTAGGATGTCGTTGCATTGCGTCCTATCCTATATTTGTTCCCTGTGTGGCATACAAGTGGAAGCGAGTGGGATTCCGAAATTGAACCTGCTTTGATTTACCGTACACCGGATCCAGTCCGCCTGTCACAAGTTGGGGCTCCGGCAATCTCGGGGTGGTTTCTACGAAGTTACCTGCCGGTTTTCCACCGTAATAAGGCTGTGTACAGTGTGAAGTTGACAATCCGTCGTCAAATAGTGAAATACCCTTGAGTACGACGTTAAACACCAATCAAACAAACAAACATCGTTCCCAGTGGTAGTAGAGGGAATGGTTTCCTTCATCCATGCACTGGGCTGCCACACCGCGATGTCGGTGAAACACCCCTGCGTTGAACTAAAATTACACATTCAAACAATCCCATACTTTATATATATTTTGTTTGAGTGGCATTTAGAAGCTGGGGAATTAGTAAGACATGACGACTGATATGGATGTACAACTTCTGGATATATATCTCAACAAATATACTTAAAGTATATTTGTTGAGATTGTAACCATTGCTTGATAACGGTCTGAGCATCGAGATCGAAACGCTATCAAGCAATGGTTACAATCTCAACAAATATACTTTAAGTATACTTTAAGTATACTTAAAGTATATTTGTTGAGATTGTAACCAGTGCTTGATAACGGTCTTAGCATCGAGATCGAAACGTCGCTACCCAATTATATCCAGAAGTTGTACATCCATATCAGTCGTCATGTTTTATATATATTGTCGTGCAATAACCACTGATGTGATTTGGTGGGTCAATTTAAAAAGTCTATATATTTCGGTTTAATTGGTGAAAACGACATACATGCACCTTCTATATTTTAGTATACTGAAACATTCAGTTTTCTCCTCTTGGCTCACGAGAAATTATTGTCCTAAAACACGGATCGACGTCTCGTCACTTGGAGTTGTTCTCTTGTAAAGCTGAGACAAGTCCCGTTCCATAGATGGTTACAATTTGAGTATATTTCGTTAATCGATCGATGTGAAATCAGACACAATTGAATATAAACAAGGAAACACTAGAATATCATACGTTCCCCTAGTCTAGCACTACGGTACGCCCATCCCAATACGTGGTGGAGGTTGGAAATTAATCCGTCGCTATAGCCGGCCTCTTTAAACATATATCTGATTTCTATGGATTACATACATACATACAAACATACATAGTTTATGATATTGATGGATCAATTCAAATGAATGATGTGCATCATTACTATAGGTCAGGTTGGGCTCCTAATCGTGCTAACAAAAACACAGCCATAATATAATGTTATGCTATATACAGTACCAGAAGTCTTGATAGACTTCTGACAGTACAGAATGATGATAACATTGTATCGTGAGTAGGCCTACCATATTACTGGTTCGATGAATAGGAGTACAACTAAGTACAACATACCGAAATAATCATAATCCCTCACATAGACTAGACAGTATATATATGGACTAGAAAAAAAAATCTCACTCCTAATTGCTTTCCTGACGTTTAAATAAAGTTTTATTTGACTTTATCACCCGAGTTGACACGTTTAAGTTATCTCCCTTTGTAAAAATAAAATTGAAAACCAACCAAAGATATTTTGCAGTTAGGTAAAATACTAGTCATTGTGTTTAGTTTTTGTGCTAGTATTTGTTTGACCATCTCGCATCATATTTATTTTATATATATATATAAAATGCATCAGTATAAAGAAACTAAAAAGTATAAGGACACTAAAGAATTTAGTTACCAGAAGTAAGTAGTAATTTAAACACAATTAATTTAAATAAAGTTGTCAATTTAATGGACTTAGGCAGTTATTTTGTAGCAAATGTTAGTACTACTACTGCTATGAACATAGTGCCATCACAAGTACCACCAATAAGTTTTACCAAGAGCCAATAACAATTTGTGATACATTGTAAGCCCTGATGATTGTCCATAAAGCACCTTACCACACAGGTGATAAACGGGCGTATCAAGTTATTAGTATCAGCAAATTCGTCACTCCAGGATTAGCTCAGCTTAGATAAAATAGAATTGATGACAGAGGCATAATTGTAGTACAGATCTAATCTCAGCTTAGATAAAGTAAGTATTATGACACATTGTAATACAAACCGTAGGCCTATCAGGTTTCTATTGGTGGGTCAGCCGGTGTATTCAAATAATCACACACTTAAATAAACCTACAGATTTCCAAAATGCTCCAGGGGTGGGTTGCTCGAAAGAGTATTAGTCGCTAACACCAGATTAAATCGCTAATACCGAGTTAGAGATAGGCCTTCAACACGGCGTGACGTC
>JAVFBW010140434.1:0-12977 GCA_034783835.1 Mopalia ciliata | reverse complement strand
ATCTCGCCTCTTTTTAGATGAGGCGTTGGTGTAGAGCATTGCGAAATATGACAGTGACACATCTTTCAGTCCTGGATCAAGCTTGGTAAGTGAGAAGGGAGAGTTGTGACAAGAACAAAGTCGCCTTTCTGGGGATTATTTGAACAGGCACGTCCCGTGAACACACCGTGTTCTCCATGCGCGGACTTCAACCAGTCTGTCTGAAGTACGGTCCTTGAGGTTGTCGTGCAGGTGTATCTCACATTAGAAACTTGTCAATCGGTATAACGTGCACTGTCCGGGAGTGGCTAATTCAGCCCTCCGTTCAGTTTCTTTCCTGGCTGGAATTATGTTCGTTCATGATATGATTCCAAACTTCAGCGATGACGATAGCGTCTGGTTCTTGTTACCTTTGTAAGTACAACTCTCGAAAAACTATAAACTAACCGTTAATGGTGTATATTGAAAGACACATGTCTTCATTTTTGATAATTATGAACATTTTATCGTTCATTACCTTTAGCTCGGTGTCACAAAACCAGGCCGCAAAACCATTCATCACAACTCTTAAATTGTTTGGTTTTTTAATATATTTTTGTATATCTAGGCTATTTAGGTGAAGGAAAGCGATTAACCTGTTTGGTTTCCTTTTGGATTTGAAGCGATTATGGAAATCGTGATTTTTTTGTGCTAAGCTCTCTTTTAATGTGTTCCTATTTTAATAATATAGTTATGTAATAACATGATAATAAGTTATTAAGTATAACACGGAGTGTTTAAAGTGAAATGAATGAAATTAATTTTTTAAAATGTTTCAGTAAATAACTGTCAAGCAATCCTATTAATTATAAGAATTCACCTATTCGGAGTTTTCAATAAGCTTCTGTAATAGTATTTTACATCATGCAGACGTATCAATACAACACCATTCGGGCTGTGAATGTTTTGTGCACTGTCACTGAACTTAGTGCGTAAGTTTAACAAAAGACCCCAGTGTGAAACCACATGAATCGCAGGTATGACGCACATGTCTAGCCCAATTTAAGCCATATTAATAAGATCGAGGTTTTAATGTGAAAGAAATTTCTCTGCAGTCTTTTTATCAGTCAACTGTCAATGGAATAAGTTTATTTAAAAGCCATTTCAACTCAAGTGGACTAAAGGTGTTATTTTTACTCCAGAGGACGAGGTTAAATCTTGTTGAATACTCTCTGAACTAGTTGCGTTGTCATAGAGGCGGGTGCTATCTATTAAGGTTTATAACTTACTTGCGTGGAGATCATCCAACATTAGTTATATGTTAAAACCCACGAAATAGCTTTAAAAACGTTCATTTCGTGGATTTCTGGCTTGTTAATTATCACTTTAAAAAACCCTATGATATGGCTCATACATAAATTTGAACAGTTATTCGTTTAAAGTGATGGTAAATTTTCTATGAAGCACCAATACATATGAAACTATTTTTAATCTAGAAAATCATATTAATAGCATTTTAAAAACATCAAAATATTAAAATATATAGCGACTATATAAATTTTACATTAATGTAACGTAGCTAATCGGGATAAATCACCAACAACCGTTCAGAACGTTACGTAAGTGTAGTCATTTGATTCCCATAGTATTGGTGGGCTTTTACATACAAGAATATTAAGCAGAAGATTACAATAAGAAATTTAACCATATATGAACTGATACATCGGTTTCTTAATAGGAATTCTATTTTCCATGTTAAATTTAGTACATTCTGAGGTACAATGCATACTGGCTTCTGCTTTCCTGTCCCGCCTATAAGCATAATTATCAGTCATACATATGTTTTGTGGATTTGGGGCCACTAAAGTATAGCAGTTTAATCCCCACATATTTTATTCTGCAGATGTTCTTTTCACTCTCTGCTCGGCTTTGGGTTCATTGCTATTTAATTATAGTATCGTCATGGTTCGTTTGAGAAGCTGAATAGTATATAATAAGGCAGGATTTGAAATAGAGAATATTTGAACTAATTCGATAGAATGTACTGGTAAACTATTAATCTATAGCCTATAAAGAAACCTTTAATTCTACATAAAATCTGATAAATGAACTGAAGGAGCGAATCAAACACTTAATTAAACTTAACACGGAACACGTACCATATTTGATTAATTGTATGTTTGTCTCGTTGTACCATGTAACGCATGTTTAAAAAGTATTATACTTTACCTACTAGAAACTTAATATTTATGATATTCATTTTATAAAACTAATTTAATTAATACTACCATGTAGCGACATATCAAAAAGAAAAATATTTAAAATTTACACCCAGTTTGTAAATAACCGGTACAGTAAACGTTTGTATCACAAAAATAACTTTTCGAATATACACTTACTCATTTTGTCCAAACAGTGTTTTCTCAGAATATGAAACATGCACTAGATATGTCGATAAATTAGTCGATAAGTTCGTATGACTCAGTTCTCAAACATTTCCAGAGCTCTATTATAACATGGCTTTAGTTGTCCCAAATAACACATAAAACTACTGAACAAATGCGAGGAACATGGAAGAAATATTTACTTTCAATAATCGGTAATGGTTTTGAATTCATCATATATATATATATTATAATAAACGGGCGTAGCGTATTTATTATTGGAACGTGATTATTTACAATCATTCATAAACTGTACAAAGATCATTTACATTCGAAACACCTCAATATTTTACTGTTAAGGGAAAGATAACAACAACAACTTAGTAACCCTCAGTACATAAACTGTAATCAGAAAAATGGTGTGATGGATGTGTGGATTTAGCAACCATAATCGCCAGTTTAGTAACTGGCTTGGTAACCCATTTATGTTTTACTTTTCATGCCTTTATAGCGTTTTCTGCTGTTATTCAATAAAATTTGTACAAAAATCTTTTCACAATAATTTTGTGTCTATTTATTAAAAAAACAATCTTTTTTGTTTGCGTTTTTAGCGAATAATTCTTGAATAAAAAGTTAGTGTAATGGAAAATGCACCAATAACTCTTGTGTTAACAGGTAACTTAGGCTTTAGCGTGATAACGAAAGCTTTCGACACACACTGAACACAAGGCTTTATAACTGATGATTTCAGGCTATCTATCCAGTCTAACTGGTTTTTTGTATTGTATTGCAGACAGTGTATTTATTTCAGAAACTTACAGGACAATGGCCTACTTACAAGTCTGATAACGAGCAACATGCACAATTTAAAGAACAGTAAAACAATGCGATCTGAGATCAATACCCAGAGTAAATTAAATTAAAAGGTTTTATACAATTAATTTCAAATTAATAAAGCCAGTTTTTTTATATTAAAGTTTTTTGATCAATAAGACAAATTTGTGGGTAAAAGTAAATAACAAATACTTATGTTTTAAAAAAAGAATTGACTTCCGATTTGCTTTGAATTGTCCGCCACAAGTAAACATATTAATATCACAGATATTTGCTAAGTTATTAAAAGATAACACTGAACGATTGAAACAAAACCCTAAGTTTTCTGACATTTATTATCTGTTTTGCGCTGTCTTGCCGTTGATTGATAACTTCAAATCTTCAACAATTATGCTTGAAGAAATAGTTCATTCCCAGCGTTTTGCCAAATAATTATCACATTTATTAAGACATTTGCTCGAGCATTTTTAAATTAAATCGTTTTTAAAAATTGCTTTCAATTAAGATATGTAACTGTATTACAAAATATTGTCACCATACGGAAATTTACAAAAGGTCAAAACCATGTCTGGACGTACTTGCTATTGGGTTTCTGATAGAGATAACAAAGGCTATACAAGAATAACGGCTACTTTGTACTTAATCAATCTTCGTTCATTGTTTAAGTAAAATTAAAAAAATAAAATAAGATTATGTATAATTTTATATTAATTTAAATGTGACAATTCAAAGCTATACAGCGGATGATATAATTGTCTGATGTATGAAATATTTAAGGATAAGTCACACTAGCAAGTATTCATTATCACAAATCCTCCTTTTATTTATAGATAAAAGCACTTATAAGCACTCGACACTCACATCTCTTGTTGATTATACACGGTTAATAAGTAAAGCATCGATGCAGTTGCCTATAGCATTGAATAAGTTGATAAAATGAGTAATACTAATTATTTTGATATAGCCAGTGGGTAGCGAGCCTTTCCAGTACAATTAAATAAGTTTTCACCCTAAGTAAAATTGTCTACACCATCAGCTTAAAACACAATTAAATCCAGCCGTTGTAATATATTTGAGGAGAACATCGGTCTTGAGTTGCTTTTACTTAACATTTACTATGATAATGCTACATTATTAAGTTTTTGAAGTGTCAGAAGGGTGATTTTTACTCCAATTAAAATTTCCAAAAATTGTGGCAGCACCCAAAGTGTATTATTATATCATGTACACATTGGGAAAATACTATAATTCGACTATAAACTTAACTAAATCGTTCTTTTTGTTAACGTTATGGTTTGTTTTCTAGCGTAATAAAGATCTGCATTAAAAGAACTCCCATCTCACATTTAATACCTGTTGGCCTATTCTAAGAAATGTTTACTAAAATATAAACGTTTTGTTTTTATTGAACCGCTTAAAGAGTGGCATATATTAGATAAATATAATTACCATTGTATTTTTTTTAAGTCATAGGCGTATATATCCTATTTTAAAAAGTACAGCGAGCACCTATTGGCAAGTGACCTTTAATTCGGCCAAAGTTTTGTCCACTCATGAATATAAGAGGAGGATTATTCCTCAATAACGTTTTCTCAAATACGGTCTCCAGCTCTATCGTATTGTTGCTGTTGTATAGACCTATATAATTTCCTCGATAATATATACTGCAGATATTCAGAAAATAAGCTGATGTAAAATTATTTGCGATAGGGATTATTCATAAAATTGAAGTGAATTAGGATCAACATTAACTTGCTGTTTAAATATTTGCTCTTTCGTAGTCCTCGTTACAGTGCACTGTTTGTATGTATATACAGACATGTAAATAAAACTACCCGAGCTTTATTCGAATTCTTTCATATGAACCAAATCACTCCGAGCAGGCTATAATAGGACATAACTTTATCCGATTTTTGTCTTTACTTTAAAGTTGTTTTGCTAGAGTTCTGTGACTAAATTTGTTTAATTCTGCTCGAGAAAACGAATAAAACCAGATAATGAATTGCTGCAAAAATTTAATTATTTCAGAGTTAAACCAATGTATTTAATGAAAATTTGCATGTTCCCAGTCTGTTCTATGTTATAACCAGTAGTTTTAACCGGAAAAGATTCGGAGCCAAAAATGACTTAGGGGTCCTGTAGCATTTAATGGGCAAAACTGAATAGGCGCCAAATACATTGGAAGGTTTTGCGACTTTAAAGTGTTTAAGTTCGCTAACTTAAAGGAGTGAAAACAGAGGCTGGATCCTTACACAAACGTTATTGTTTCGAAGTTAAATATACTTTATGTGCAGCTTTGCGTGTTCATATATAGTCCATTTCACTGTAGTTTTTAGTCAAATGAAACAAAAATGCTGTAGGAGGAAGATTTGGTTACATAATAACTTGGACCACAATAACGTTGATCGCGCACAACTGACAACTTTAAATGAATATTCAGCAACGGATAGGAAACAAGTGAGTAGTCTGTTTTTGTGCAGACAAGAGTTAACTTTTTCTGAAGAGTTTAAACCCTTTCCTGACGATTTATATTTTAAACCATCAATTTTATTGGACTCAACACAGTTAAACCTAAAAAAAACTTCATTTCTAATGTTTTAAAGTATAGCAAACAGGGTTATATAGCACATTTCAAGAAGTAACAAGTAGAAACTATAGTCGGTTGTGTACAGCAAGATCAGCAAAATTTGAACGTAAAGTGAATGATTTAACATTACACACAGAGCTATGTCGGAATATTCGAATGAAGGTGTATTTGTCTGCGTTTTACTCCCATGGTATTTCTCATAAACTTGGTCAAGTCGTAAAGTGATATTCCACAACTTACCGTAAATTGTCATCACTCCTTCCGGCAAATTACATCTGTATAAATACACCGCAAGTAAGTATGTATTTCGAGGCATTGAAGATTAATGCGTTTTTAAAAAGTTTCTAACAAATTTAACTTTCCTTAAAACTCTCTTTTTATTCCTATTTTAATTCTCATTATATACATTTTGAAGCATGAGCTTTTCCGTTATAGTGTAGCGTATAGACTATCTAACAAATTTCTAAGTTTCTAACAAATTTAACTTTCCTTAAAACACTTTTTTATTTCTATTTTAATTCACATTATATACATTTTTAAGCATGAGCTTTTCCGCTATATTGTAACATATATAGACTATCGCTCCTCGGCGTCTATATTGTAGAATTTTTGTCCAAATGAGAAATTGTTTACATTTTGATATTTTTCTTGTGCATATCCTGCAAGAAAGCCAGGACCATTTTGAATGTAGTATTATACGGTAAATTAGGCGTAGCACAAATTGTTCTGTCGTCGTTGGGAAAATTACAACTAAATATATATACCTAAAGATGGATACAATAATTTTAAAGTTACTAACAAATTAAATCATTCTAAATTTAAAACGAAATTCAATTTTATATTGACCAACATTACACATTACACACCTAAAGCAGCTGGTCTTTCCGGCAACTGTGGCTTAGAATACGGATTAACCACGGGGCTTTCTGGAAAGAACAGTATGTCGCGGGTTTATCCCAAAGATCGGTCTGCTTTGAAAAGCTGGATGGTACTAAATGATTACAAAATGGCAGCATGACAAACAGCCTATTATATATTCCTAGATAATCATGTATTCTCTTCTGTCAGGTTTGGAATTAGAATTGTGATAAAAATTAGAAAACATCCTGTTGAAAAGAGAAAGTTACGAATTATTCGATGTTATTTAGCGATTGATTGACTATCGCCTTGATAGTCCTCCGGTGCTTCGTAAATACAGCATAATTACGCTTTGAACATAATGACCTTAGCAGGAGGGGGATCCTCGCAGACACTGCGTGTGTGTTGTGATTTTAATTCATCTTGTTAACAAACGAAATACTAATAATTCATATTAAATATATTCTAAATACAATGCCGATGGGTTAATATTAGTTTTGGTTTTGTTTCCATTGTAGACGTTGGAATTTAAAATTTTCCTGTTAATGTTTGACATGGAGGGCAAGAGGAAAACGTTTCTATTAAATGTTCTTTTTCTGTGTTTCAGGCCTGGTCTAATGCCTTGTCACAAAGTGTGAAAGTTCTCCGTTCTGGCATGAACAACATGTGTGGCCGTACGCTGATGTACTTTACACTAAAGAATGTTACAGTGTAAATATTAGGTTAGTAAGTATGAATAAAGAGCAAAAAACCAACAAACTAAAAAAAATTCAAGTGAGTGTCTGTGATGCATTAGTTGGCACTCATTGGAGACCCGTGTTTTTCCCCGTTGTGTTTACCAATTAAATGTCTGAGATAAGTTTTAGAACAATTTAGTATTTAATTTATTTCATCACATTTATATATGAAACGTTTTGTGTATCTCAGCATTTGTGAAGATTGTGAATATATAAGAAAAAACTTCTGAATAAGTTCTGTTCGTGTGTGTACTGGCTGACTTACACATAAATCTATAATGCAAAATATGCACCTATATACCAAGCCTACTATATTGGTGGTAGAAGGAACGTTCCAAAACCACATTGCAAAGGGGGAACAAGTCAGTAACATTATTTCGCCTTAAAATAAATAAGGAATTTTTGTAACTGGCGAGGTGCAGTCTTTACCCAAGGTAATAAGAAACGTAAGGTGAGCTCATCCATATTACTTTTAACCTGTTGCTATTAGAAGTGTCCCGTTGGTGAATAACTATTTGGTGATTTTCCCCCAGGAAATAATTCAAAGCACCTTGATGGGTCATGACATAGTTAATAACCCTAATCACATGTCCTGTGCTAGTATTAAGAGCACTGTTCTCTGCTAAGTAATTCTCATTTGATTTTCTTTCAGTGGAGAGATTTGGGCCCAGACAAGGCAAGATGTTGGCATAGCTGAGTGCATTTTACTGTCAGCTGTGTATCATGTTGCCACCTTTGGGTTCATGCTGTCGTCATGGAAACCGTTACAAAGACGCCCTTCTATTGATTTGTTGTAAAACGATTTCTTATTGGTTCATAGCTATCCAGTTTCAACCTTTCCGTAAATAAGTTGAACTGTGCGTTTAAGTTTACATATGGATATTCCCTTTGGAGAAATAACTGCAATTACACTTCAAACTAAACCATTTGCTTGTGTGGAACAAGTTGAAAATTCAACGTTTGTGGTGATTAAGTTGTAGTTTTTTAACTTTAAATTTATTTATTTATTTATAATTTGTGAGGGTTTTAGCTCGCCTGTACGAAGTAAGGCGAGCGTATGTCCCACTCCTGGCGTCGGCGGTGTTGGCCTGGGCGACAGCCATGTAAATATGATTAAATATACCGAGGGTATTTTTCTGAAATTGTACCCACAGTTTGCCTGAGCGGAAAGGAAGACAATATTAAAATTATATGGAATTCTGTGAACAGCAAGTATGCTTATTAGGCGATATTGTTTTAGAGGAAATCCTGTACAATTTGCGTTAAGCACTATATATCCAAATTGAATAGCCCGATTTTCCCAAATTTTGGGTAAATGTCCCACAACATGAGAGGAGAGGGATATTGTCTTTTCAGCTAATTATATGCATATTAATAACTTCAACAAACTTTTCAAGTAAATTTGCGTTAAACACCATAACTCAAAATTGAATAGCTCGATTTTCGTCAAATTTGGGGTAAATGTCACACCAGGTGAGATGAGAGGGATATTATATCTGGTCAGCAAATTATCTGCATATTAACTACTTTAACGAGCTTTTCAATTGATTTTGCGTTAAACACTATAACTCCTAATTGCTCAGCTCGTTGTCCTAAATTTTGGAGTAAATATGAACATGAGAGGAGAGGGATATTATCTGTTCAGCTAATTGTATGCATAGTAATTGTTTTTAACAAGCTTTTCAATTAAATTTGCGTAAAGCACCATAACTCCAAATTGAATAACCCGATTTTTCACAAATGTTGCGTTAATGTCACACAGCATGAGAGGAGAGGGATATTATCTCTTCAGACGATTATATGCATATCAAGTACCTGAAAGTCTGGCTGGACCCCTTGAACCCAAACTGAACCAATTTGTTTTTATCGCTTGGATTAAAAGTTAGGTATTAAAGCCGTATGTTGTTTTCCCATGATCATACATTCAAGTTGCAAAACTATATTGCCTATTTTTGGCACTTCAGGTTGAAGCAGACTACATTTTGCAAAGCGTATTTCTAAAAAAACTATTCATGTTAGAAACTTAAAATTTGTACCATTTTAAAAAAATATTGTTAAAATCATTTGGATTTGCAGAATAATAGTGCTTATTAAATAATAATGTTTGAGGGAAAATAGTGTCCAATTTACGTTAAGCCACATGTATTTTCACATAAAATAGCCCGATTGTCCTTAAAAATTTCACCTAATTATACGCATATTA
Source organism: Mopalia ciliata (assembly GCA_034783835.1). NCBI lineage: Eukaryota > Metazoa > Mollusca > Polyplacophora > Chitonida > Mopaliidae > Mopalia > Mopalia ciliata. The sequence goes on along the minus strand of JAVFBW010140434.1, from coordinate 3,416 downwards.
ATAATTCTAACGAGCTTTATGCAGACATATTTAATCATTTTGAACTTTTACCTTCAAGGCAAAAGAAATGCATTTCCCTTTCATTGGTGGAACAGGCGAGCTATTTGGCAGCCTCGCCGCAAAATATTTTTATTGTCCGGAAACCCATATGCCTATCGACAGAAATGTGACCAGCACACAGTTGCCTGGGTTGCAAGTGTTGAATACTAAATAAAATGCGTTACATACTAAATTTATAAAGTGTGCGACAAATAATCTTCTGGGAAAAATAAGAAAATAATTAAGAACATTATATATATATATATATATATATATTAGGATGGATATGTCCCTATCTAGACTTTACAAACATAACATGGGTGTTGAAACTAGAAAGCGAAATCACACAGCACAACTGTGTTGAAAACGTTTTTTCCTCACTATCCTGCTATATCTATTTGCCTCTTGGTAACGCTTCTCAAATGTCGACCTGTCACGGGTGCAAATCACATACAATTGACTTAAATATCCGTCTCCTTCTCACATTTGATATCAATAAATCGGCTATCCGAAGCAAATAATCGCCAAAGCGAAAAGATATTTCGTTTGTGAGAGAGCACCGGTCTTTGGATGTGTTGAAGTTCTCCGCCATACCGCCGTCGCTGCTTCATGGCCGAAACAAGTTGATCCATCAAGCAAGGAAACATGTGACGGAAAACAAAATTGATCAATAACGTATTTTATTTGCTCTAGAACAACTTGAAGTCAGGCATCAGTGGACCAATGCAAATATATATGGACCAATACAAGCAATAACAAAAAACTGCTTAAAGCTATTAATTGCTTAGTTTTTGTTTCTCTTTTTACTAAAACAATGCTCTCGCTGACTGGCTGTAACTCGTTTAAGGGACGGGGACGGGTGTGAACCACCAACATCGCAACTTAAGTAAAATAAATTTGAGAAGCCTACATTGGGGGACTGGGGAGGGGTTCAAACACACAGGTCTTGTTGCCGATGTTGGGGACAATTTGATATGTAGAAAATGTTAGTTTGCACAATATGTATTCACTAGCTATGAGTTTAACTTGCAACTTAGAATTGTACTGACATTGTAAAAGGCGCAAATAATTTGACTGCTTATTTTTTTTCGATCATATACGGATTGTTGGTCCAAAGTAAATTAGAAAACTATAGTAGGCCTATACTTTGAGTTTGGTGGTACACACGAGCTGCACAGCAGTTGCAACTAAGTTTACAGACAATATAAATGGGTGACCATTTCAATGGATTATTTCTACTGAAGGCTACTGCAGACACGATCGTGGCAGATTGTATTGCTTATCTACAAAGATAAAATTGGTCTAATTATTTTTTAAATATCCTATACTGAGAAAATCAATTAGCCTATCAACTACATATTACGATTGCGTGTTTTCTGGGGACAATGCATTATACTAGCCGACCTCTTTTTTGTAGACTTTCTCTTGGCTTCAGATAAGATTGTCCGAAGCTGCCGGGTTTTGCTTAATACAGGTACAATATTCCCGCTGAATACATTCTGTACCCTTAGCTAAAGGCCTACATGCCTAAAAATGGAAGCTACTGACCCTTCTGCTACATTTCATGTTAATAGTCAAGGTGGAAGAGAGAAATAATAGTCAAATTCAACTCTTATTTGGCATTTAAAATGTGCCAGAAGATTTAGTATATCAAATATCATTGGAATGTACTAAAGGAACTCACCCCCGTTATTGAAAAAAGAACTTTAAATTACACAGTTATATGCACTTTAGCTCTGTATCTCTCTCTACTTAAGGCCACATTGTAGATATACAGAACTCTGGGCCTAAGTGTTTTGTAGATCAGTTTTCATCTTATTTGGCTTCAACCGATAAAATAATCCCAACCAAAATTTGCGTATTCGCGTTTCAATAAATAAAATGTATGATTTTTATTCATATTCTCAACCGAGCTCAGCGTTCACACCACAGTAACGAAAGCAACGCGAGCTTTAGCTGATTGGTTTTTAAAGGGACTGACATTTATACCAACTGTCGCACAGATGTAAGCTGTTGTCGCTTCATTCGCCTTCAGTACTTTCATGCCGTAGCATCTGAAAGGTAGACAAATTTGGATCTTAATAAGCAAAATTAACTGTGCAAGTTGACCTGTCTAAACTATCTTAAAAATAGTTGTTATAAAATGTAAAGAAGATTTTTCGAAAGACAGAAAAGTTTGTATTATGAGATCAAAGAAGCAGATATATAAATAAAATAGTTACAAAACTCGAGAAAGGTCGACAATCTACTAGGAATACGTCCAGAGCCAAGCTTGAAACATGGTTGTATTAAACCCAAGAATGTATTACCATACGTAAGTTCACCATTTATCAATGCGACACCTAACTTTTTCTTAACTTAAATCTAATCTTAGGAAAAGAAACTAAACTGTTAAGTTTTAGAAGTAATCAAAGTGACAAATTGTATCTAACGAAAGGAGTTACCAAATGTGTTACCATATGGGGGTACACATCTGATAAAAATTCCTTGGTGAAATATACTCAGTTAAATAAGAAACTTCACACTCATAAATTTCTAAATATTTTCTTGAAACTTAATACAAGATATATTATTATTAGAGGTAAATGCCTTGTCAAAGACATCATGACACACAGCAACTTCGATCTGCACAAATGAAAAATTATCAAGACTTACTATTTCTAACGATTTGGACTGGTGGAATTACATAAACTAATTCCGTTCTTATAGTTTTGCTGAAACACATTCGCCAGTTTCTATCGTTGAAATCAGAAAAGAGGTTTTTGTATCGTGTTATTTTACTATACATCGATTACTGTGTTACCATATGGAGATACACATCTGATAAAAATTCCTAACTTGGTAAAATATACTCAGTCAAAAAAGAAAATGCACACTCATAAATTTCTAAATATTTTCTTAATACAAGATATATTATTATTAGAGGTAAATGCGTTGTCAAAGACATCATGACACACAGTAACTTCGACGTGCGCAAGCATGTAGTTCGTGCGAGCATACATCAAGGGTAAAGCATGTTGGCATTGACATGCTGAATACAGGAACGTCGGTCACTGGCGTTGCCAGGGTATTGGGATGTAGTCGACGGACTATCCATGATCTTCGGACACGTCTCCAACAAACTGGCACCTCGCAGACCGACCTCGTTGGGTAGACCACGTGTGACGACACATGAAGAAGACAGACAAATCGTCTTACATCAGTTGCGTAATCTATTTCTCACTGCAACGTCCACTAGGAATGAATTGTTCAGAGGTCGTGTGACTGCCCAAACCGTACGTAATCGTCTGCGCACTGCTCGTCTCCATGCACGCCGGCCATATCATGGACCAATTTTAACCCAGTTACATCGACGTCAACGGCTTCTCTGGGCACAA